>CAJHZI010000873.1:2767500-2897500 GCA_905160935.1 Enchytraeus crypticus | reverse complement strand
TTAGGTTAATGTCAATTAACATTTTTGAGATATTTGTTAAACATTTGTTGAGACTAGTGTATCTTTGATTCCTCACCATTTGGTTTGCTTGTGCCTTTTAAATTTAACTTTCTCACAATTTAACAAGCACATCATCATCATCTACCCTTGAATCTCAATGTAATAGGGCCGGGATTAGAAAACGTCGGGTATACGGTCATTAAATGTAAATAAATCCTTTACCTTAAGCTAGGGTCAGGACGTAAAGATATATTTTAAGCTAAGGCCCAGAAAGGAAACATAGATCACCAGTGATATCCATTATACATTTGTTACGGGTGTAAAAGTTATTGCAAAAATAGTTATATTATTTTATAGCTATTTGCTACCAATTATAGAGTCATCCTTATCATCATCATCTACCCTTGAATCCCAGTTTAGCTTGGTTCGGAAATAGAAAATTTTGTAACAATTTCTGGAGCTCAGGCGCTCACCAGCCGAATACACTTTCTGACGTCGATTTGGATCATAGTGCTGTGTCGCCTTTTACGACACATGCAGTCCACGGTTGGTCCATTT
This sequence comes from Enchytraeus crypticus, assembly GCA_905160935.1. NCBI lineage: Eukaryota > Metazoa > Annelida > Clitellata > Enchytraeida > Enchytraeidae > Enchytraeus > Enchytraeus crypticus. The sequence continues at coordinate 2,896,942 of CAJHZI010000873.1, read as the reverse complement.
TTCAGCAACCTGAACACAACACGGGTATCTAACGATTGTACATTTAGAAAACAGTAGCTTAAATTTAACAAAAGCTGTGTATTCTGATACAAATTACACGATAAACAAAGCGTAATACATTACTATATCTCTACCATTTCTCTCTGACCATCTCCATCTCCATCATAACTCAAATCTCATTCATTTCTAGGTATTTCCTTTCTCTTTATCTATGACACACACACACACACAAACACGCACTCTCTCTTTTTCTCTCTCTCTCTCTCTAATATACCTCCGTCACAATCTATCCGCCAGATCCTCTTCAGTATCTCTCTTCGTCTATTCTCTTCTGTCTATCATCTCTCTTTCTAGCCTCTATACATATCTAGCTTTTCACTCTCTCTTTCTCTCAGTCTCTCTCTTTTCACTCTCTAAACTAAGCCATACAAGCATTCTTTGAAATGTCAGCTGAATTTGTTCACTTTTTTACATATAAAACCTAATATAGAGTCTTAACACAATCACCCAACTCTATGGCACTTTCACCATTTCAAGAATCTGCAGCCTTCAAACAGAGTAAATTAAGCTACATTTTGACTAACAATTTTTTAACATATTCATTAACATATAGGCCTACAACCATTCCGGATCTAAGAGTTGTCCAAAATAACAATGTAATGATCATTGTGTCTTTTTATCCTTTACGATTTTGATTTTAATTTGGGTTCAAACATGGATGTACATTACATAGATTCCCATTGGTAATGTACATGTATATAATGTAATTCCATAGATTACCACTGGTAATATGCATGTATATAATGTAATTACTTAGTTTACCACTGGTAATCTGCATGTATATAATGTAATTACATAGATAACCACTGGTAATCTGCATGCATATAATGTAATTTCATAGATTACCACTGATAATCTGCATGCATATAATGTAATTTCATAGATTACCACTGATAATCTGCATGCATATAATGTAATTTCATAGATTACCACTGATAATCTGCACGTATATAATGTAATTACATAGATTACCACTGGTAATCTGCACACATATAATGTAATTACATAGATTACCACTGATAATCTGCATGTATATAATGTAATTACATAGATTACCACTGGTAATCTGCATGTACATGTATATAATGTATATATTGAGACGTACATGGTTGATGTTTAGCTGACTAGCAGACATCTTTAGGAAGAGCCGCAGTAAAAAAGCTGGTAAAGATAAGGTTAACGTCAGTTTCCTCACTCGAAAGCGATGTCAGTCACGGGGCGAGCTCAGGATTTGAAACCCGCACATACTGATCCGCGGTCGAGTGTTTAACCGACTTCGCCACTGGCTTCAGCCAGTAATAAAGTATTTATATTGTAATAATAATTGAATTGGGTAAACAGGTTTGTTTTCTCTGGGAATGACGCCCCTGCCTAGTAAATGGTAGTCGAAGCAGAGGAAGGCATAGGAGGCCGATCTCGTCTCGTCATAAGCAGAATCCCCCAAGTATAATGGTATATCAAAAGTAATGTTATAGATGATTTAAAGATCCACTCGTATGTGGACGTGAAGTGGAAAACGGAAGAAGAGTGGAGGCGTTACATACCATGGACCTGCCAGTAGGCAGTGCACTAAGAGAGAGATATTGTAATTGTACAACACTGTGTAAACAGATAGAATGATTCCTATCAAGAACTCTCTTACACTAGCATACAATCGACTAAGAGTAGTTAACAAAGTACCTGTGTAAAATATTGAGATATGGACACTACACAGTACATAATCAAGTCTCACAACACACTGTTACGTATTGTATATAATTTACAACTGCTACGCATAGGATGTCGATTTCACGGAATAGCGCACCGATGCGTTACGATAATAGTATTGTTCATCATCTTCCTTCAATCCCAGTTTAACTTAGGTCGGAAAAACAATTGTTCATCATCATCATCATCATCATCATCATCATCATCATCATCATCATCATCGTCATCATCATCATCATCATCATTATCATCTTCCTTAAATCCCAGTTTAACTAAGGTCGAAAAATAATTGTTCATCATCCTCATCATCGTCATCAACAACTTACGTTGAATCTCAGTTTAGCTAGGATTGGGAATATACTAGTTCATCATCTCCTGATATAAATAGCTAGAGATTTGTCGTTATGAAGCGACAGCTGCGGAGTAGTTGCTGCACAGGCGATCAAACTCTGTCTCCTATAAACATCAATCACAGAATGTTTACAATCATCATCATCATCGTCATCCTCATCATCATCACCATCATCATCATCATTATCATCATCGTCGTCATCATCATCATCATCATCATCATCGTCGTCATCATCATCATCATCATCATCGTCGTCGTCATCATCATCATCATCATGGTCGCCTTCATCACCATTCTTTATCATCTATCTTTGAATCCCAATTTAACAAGGATCGCGATATGAAAAGATTCCATTCGATTTAAGAAATTTGTAGCAATTTCTGGATCCTGGGCGACCACCAACCGAATCCCTTTCTACGTAGGTTTGGATCTTAGTGCCTGGTCGCCTATTACGACACGTGCAGTCCACTAATAGTTAGAGTATAATATAAATAATATTTTACTTATAATATGGATTTCAGAACTGGGATTCAAAGGACGACGATGACGATTTATAGCATGGGTTACCATTGGCGCGTCCTGGTTGCTTAAGAATAGACCAACCATGGACTTCACGTGACATAAAAGTTTTGTCGTTACTTCAGGAGTTAGACAGGGCGGCATTTTGTCTCCAATTTTGTTTGCTGTATGTGTCGATGATGTGCTAGTTAAACTTGAAAAATCCAAAATTGCTTGTTTCGTATCTTCTCTGTGCTGCAATTTCTTTATGTATGCGGACGATTTAATATTATTATCACTAACAGTGAAAGATTTGCAGTCCCTAATTTATATCAGCACACATGCATTAGCTTATGTAGGTTTAAGAGTTAATTATAGTAAGACATACTGCATTAGAATTGGTCCTAGACATAATATTAAGCCATTAATACGATAATTGATAAAAGAAGTATAGAGTGGGTTAATGAAATACGTTATTTGGGATTAATTTTGGTGTCTTCTAAAAGCTTCAAAATCAATTTTCAAAATCGTAAACATAAATTTTTTTAGGGCACTTAACGCTATCTTCAGCAAAATTGGGGGCAACTCTGCACCTTCTGTTATAATTTCACTTGTTGAATCATACTGCATACCTATTTAGTTGTATGGTTCTGAATGTGTAGAAATGTCAAAATCTGTGATTCAGAGCCTAGAAAATGCTTATTCTCAATTGTTTAGCAAGTTATTTCGTACTTTCGATAAAAGTACAATTAAGCAATGTCAATTTTTTCAGGTCAATTTCCTATTCAACATAAGATTGCAAATAGAAGATTTAATTTTTTGAAGAAATTGTGTCTTTCTGATAATACTTGTAAATACTTTAATTGTTTCAATGCCATTAATTAATAAATACTGCGTGAACGTTAGTAATAACTGTATCTTGCCAGAGAACTTCCAGGTTGAGAGACTTGACTGAAAGTCGTTATTGCGAAACTACTTTGAACGATTGCTAGAAATCATTTAATTAATTTTGAGTTGATTGATTGAGTATATGTTTACGTCGAATTTTTTTTCAACGCTAATTTTGTGTTTACTTGTATGATTGTATTGTATTTGTTTCTTGTCTTGCTACCTGAGTGGTGAAATAAAGCTGTATAAAAGGCTACAATAAGACTCATCATGGGTGATTGGGAACCTCAAATCATCTAAACTAAAGTTAATGAACAAGCTAATTATGATTCATTTACTATAAAACAAAACGTTTCAAAAATTTCGCATTTGGAATTACCCTATACTACGCACCACTGATAGCAAAGCCAGAGACCAAAATAGCTACAAAATAATCGTAGTTTTATCGTTACAGTCTAAAGATCAATGTAGTACAACCTTAGCCTTGTACTCTTTAATGAATGGATGATCCTTGGAACCGTCCTTTAACTGTGAGAGATAGCGAGATGAGACCTGATTAATCAATCAATCAGTTACCCATAAAATATTTCATTTGTCTAATCAATCAATTAACTAATCGCGTAAAAGCTCATTTATACAATCCATCAGTCATTCACTTAAGCTGAAAAATGAGGAAAAAGTTGGTCAAACGACGTTTATCAGCGTAATGAAATGAGATCAAGTATAATAATTTACACTAATCTTAATTAAATAATAAATATACACAAATAAAGAAAATATATAAAAGGCACAGAAACTGAAGCAAAAATTCTGAAGTGAGGGTGGTATAGGGCTTTTAGCCATAATAGCCCCGTGTTGTGCTCGGGTGTGGTTGGACCACTGCAGAATAGGGCAACCACAAACAATCTGCTGCGTGTACGTAAGAGGCGACTAAAGGCAGGAGCTGAGGATGGCAAGAGGGGACCCACCTCACCATTAAATATTTTCCCCAGGATTAAATAGTAATTTATCCATCTAACTGAGGAAAGCAATGGGAAACCACCTCAAAAGCCATACTTTTCCCAAGCTATAGGCTACATAAGGTACAGATAAGGCATAGACTTTGTGAAGAGATTGACTTGTTGTTCTAAGGAGTGCTCTTATGGAGCGAGAAAGCAGACTTTGAGTATGAATATGTATCTTGGACCTGCCACTTGGCAATGCACTGAAGAGAGAGAGAGCCACAATAATAAAATTCGTAAGCTATGGAGTAGATTTACCTCAGCCGGTTTACCAATGTGCTGACTTACAACTATCAGATTTATCAGTGTCTCTGGGTTGTTGCTGTCCTGTATGCACATATGTACCACTAATTAGAGAAAAGTCCGATAAGCAAACACAGCATGTATTAAAGGCATGAATTGCGCAGTTCACAAATTTAATTTTGACTTAATAAATTTCAATAACAGCAACAATTAATCAGCACAAATTATGTGAGTATTTAACAAAATTACATGAGTAGTAAATAAATCTGAACTATACAGGTACAAGACCTTGATTGATTGAGAATGAAGAAATCCTATGAATCAAAGATCTGCCTTAAATGCAGTTGCATCGGTGCATTTATTGATCATTGAAAATAATTATTAATACATATGCTGCATGACTAAAATGATATATTTGGTCTCTGCCATATACCATATATTTGATTGAATGACACAAATTTAAGCTAACTATTAACAATCAATCAATCAATCAATAAGAATTTAACGTCCAGTTCCTCACCATAAGGCAATATCAGGGACGTCTCTTGCAGACACTACACAAACAGGCGTCAAAGCACCACACGTTGACGACTGAGTACACAGAGATCACAAGAGAAAGCGAGATCAAAACAGTGCAAGTCCAACATCCAAGGCAAGTGGGTCATAATTTAGACCTATGGCGGAAAGAGATGGGTTTTTAGCTTGCCAAGGAAAGTACCAATACAATTACATGACCGAAGGTCTTGTGGCAGAGAGTTCCATATTGTCGGAGCAGAAAACATGAAGGAGCGTCTGCCCATGGCAGATTTAATATTTGGTACAGTGAGAAGGTTTTTACTAGAGGAACGAAGACTACGAGAAGGTTGATAAATGGATAAAAGATCAGATAGATAGGATGGTATTCCATAATTTAAACTTTTGAAGGTCAAGGAAGCTATCTTGAATTTTATATGTTCGGATACTGGTAGCCAGTGCAGTTTCTTAAGAAGAGAAAAGTTGTGGGATTTGAGTATTTTTACATTACCGACGACTAGAGAAAGAGAATTTGAACGTGTTGGAGACGAATTAGAGAGGTCTTTGGGAGATCATTCAGCAGGGAGTTACAGTAATCAAGTTTAGAATGGACAAGCGCATTAGCTAATACAGTGGCGGAATTAATATCAAGGGACTTACGAATTTGACGTAATTGACGGATATGGAAAAAAGAAGAACGACAGACCGCTGAAATATGATTTTCAAAGTTTTGATTTGAATCAAAAATTACACCAAGGTTACGTGCAGAATCTGTGGGTAGGGGATATCTTTAAATGTAATGGTTGAGCTAGTTATTAACACTGATTAACTAATACAAATACTAATTACTTAAAATGATCGATTGATACTGATACTCATTATTTCATTGATTCAAAATATTGTTACTTTATTATATAATCATTATTAAAATTTTAATAATATTAATAATAATTTAGTAATTAATTAAATATTAATATTTTTAATAATATTAATATTTTAACAGCCCTAATTTTAGTTGTAATAATATTAATATAAAATTAATATCATTACTAAAAATTAATTAGCAATATTTTGAATCTAAATATAATTACTTAATCAGACAGATAGATAAAAATGTGAAGTAATTAACTGATCGATACCTTATCGAGAGCCTCCTGCAGCACGCCTTCAGCGTCGTCAAATCGTCCCTGAGCCATGTGACAGGCTGCCTGAGCGTTGAGCAGCAGGGGGGTGGAGCTATACTTGTCACTCAACTCCTGGAATATGAAGTAGGCCTCCTGGTTCTTGTCCCCGCCCACTGACAGGTTCGTCCAGGCTGTGGCTAGTTGAGTGAGAATGTTGTCCTCGTCCGTGTCCTACATATAACACATATTAGAGGTTAGTTGAGTGAGAATGTTGTCCTCATCTGTGTCCTACATATAACACACATTAGAGGTTAGTTGAGTGAGAATGTTGCCCTCGTCTGTGTCCTACATATTACACATGTTAGAGGTTAGCTGAGTGAGAATGTTGTCCTCATCTGTGTCCTGCGTTAAAGATCATGTGCATTTAACGTATTGGGCGGGATTTAGCGCACTCGGTTAAGCTGCGCGTCAGTTGGACGAAGTTAAGCTCCATAGCGCCAGTTAGTACATTGTGGGCGACCATCTTGGTAGACCGTGTGTTGACAGCTTTGAAAGAAAAATTCTCGAGGGTGTTGCAAGGTTATACATAAATCCGCGCCGGCTGCAATTGGTGCGCCAACAAAAGGCAACGATTACCAAAAACCATGGAGAGGAATGGAGGAAGAAACGAAAACTATAAAAAAACAGCAACCATAAGAAAGAAAACTATAAAAACACATACGGTATGTCAAGTGAGTAACCATATGAACAAAAAATATATATATATATTAGGGGCTAGTTGAGTCAGAATGTTGTGTGTTGCATTAGAGATGTGTGCATATAAAATGAGCAATTATGCATATAACACATACTAGTTGCTAGTTGAGTCAGAATGTTGTCCTCTGTTGTGTGCTGCATTAGAGATGTGTGCACATACACATACTATTAAAGCAGACTGTAATTCACAGTTGAGAATAAATCAATCAAAAACTGCTTGCGTATTTAACATTCAACGATCGCCGACACTGAAGAGAGCAAGTGGACTTTAAGGAAAATATTTCTCAGCTAAACCTTGCACACAACAAGTATTCTTAAAGTAAAATAAATGTGAACAGAGAGGGAGAGAGAGAGAGAGAGAGACAGAGGGAGAGAGAGAGAGAGAGAGAAAGAGAGAGAGAGAGAGAGAAGGTAATACACTGATGGATAATTTATCTACATGACCAGTTATTTTAGGCCTTGGACCTGTTAATTCCATTGCAACACTATACCAGTGATATTGCAAGAGAGCTAGATTTGGCCTCAAAGTGCCAGGTGGTGCAAGGAACTCATGATGGTGGACAGGTGGTGCATGGAACTCATGGTGGTGCATGGAACTCACGGTGGTGCATGGAACTCATGGTGGTGCAAGGAACTCATGGTGGTGCATGGAACTCATGGTGGTGCATGGAACTCATGGTTGTGCAAGGAACTCATGGTGGTGCATGGAACTCATGATGGTGCATGGACTCATGATGGTAGACAGGTGGTGCATGGACTCATGGCAGCGCATGGACTCATGATGGTGCATGGAACTCATGGTGGTGCAAGGAACTCATGGTGGTGCAAGGAACTCATGGTGGTGCATGGAACTCATGGCGGTGCATAGACTCATGGTGGTGGACAGGTGGTGCATGAACTCATGGTGGTGCATGGGCTCATGGTTGTGGACATGTGGTGCATGGACTCATGGTGGTGCATGGGCTCATGGTGGTGGACAGGTGGTGCATGGACTCATGGTGCATGCACTCATGGTGGTGCATGGACTCATGGTGGTGGACAGGTGGTGGAATAAATGGACACGCACCTGCATCCTCTTTAACTCCTTCCTAGCATAGTCAACCCTGTCGAGCTTCAGTAGGATCTGAACTGAGAGAGCTGTGCTGTAATAATCAATATATATATCTAGTGATGAGTTGCAAATCAATCAATATATCTATTGATGAGTTGCAAATCAATCAATATATCTATTGATGAGTTGCAATCAATCAATATATCTATTGATGAGTTGCAATCAATCAATATATCTAGTGATAAGTTGCAATCAATCAATATATCTATTGATGAGTTGCAAATCAATCAATATATCTATTGATGAGTTGCAATCAATCAATATATCTAGTGATAAGTTGCAATCAATCAATATATCTATTGATGAGTTGGCCAATCAATCAATATATCTATTGATTACCTAGCCAGTCATAAGAACTTCCTGGAGGGGTCTAGATAGAAAATAGTACCTTAGGGTCGACTATCCTTCGGCTCATAATTTGTAGCATCGTAGTATTTACTACTATTTAGTATTCATTTTCTGTAGCAAGCCTAAGACTTACCTTTTCCTACCATAGACATAATCAATCTACCCTGACCATTTTTGATCACCGGACCGGCTTTCATTTAGAACATTAATTCTCCTCAGCACATTTATTTTGCAGATTGGTCTGAGTGAATTGATCTTTAGTGATGTTTGCTGTGGGGACGTCCCCGGCTCGCATTCTTGGATGAGGAAACAGACGTTTAACCTTTATTATTACTATTATTATTTAATAAAAGATTTAGTTAGATATTCAAACTAAAAAATAAAGCAATCACTATACTCATCAAGTAATGAATAAATATTAATAAAAACTCCATCTATAGCTTTGACAGAAAATAACCTTTTCACAAAGCTCACTTTCACAATTTGTTGGGTCAGAAAAGCTAAAAAGACTTGGGTGCATATAGATGTAGTGGAAGTATGCATTGCTAATACTTATAATAATTTAAGTAAACAATGTTTTCAGTAGTATCAGCAATCCTCTAGCCTATAGTGATAGATTATTCAACTAACAATCAATCAGTCTAGGGCAAACTAATCACCGCTAAACAGTGCCCCTCTCTCTCTCTCTTAGTGCACTACCTACTGGCAGGTCCATGGTATATAACACCTCTACTCGTCTCTATCTTCCGTCTTTCTCTTCAAGTCCACCGACGAGTGGACCTTTAAATTATTTTTAACATTCCTTTTGATATACCATTATTCTTGTGGGATTCTGCTTACGATCCGGTGGGCCCCCTGTGCCTTTCACAGCTGTCATTTATCAATAAATGAAATACAAGAAATATTATAAACATTAGATAGGACTAAGTGAAGGAGAACACACCATTCTAGAGAGTCAGACTGGTGAAGAATGCGCAAAGCTTCATCCGTGTTCTGAAATACAGTTTTTACCAGAAATATATAAATAACTAAAACAAGAATAAATAACGAGTCTCACAAGAGTAATTAATTTTCCCAGTGTTGTGTCCGGGTTGTTTGAAGAATAGACCTATCGGTGACTGTAAGTGTTGTAGAAGGCAACTAAAGTACTGTGTTCCAAACCAACATCAGAAACGGCATTCGGTTGGTGAGCGCCTAGGCTCCAGAAATTGCCACAAATTCTTCTAAAATGAAATGGAAGAGATTTTGATAAGGTATGGGACAAAGAGGAGTGGAGATGGTCCATTCGTATCCCAACCCTAGTTAAACTGGGATTAAAGGGAAGATGATGATGATGATGATGATGACAAGAGTAATTAATTTCAAAGAACGAAATATAGAAGGCTGCATCACTTTTATCAAGGGAGATATACAACTTTGACGAGGCAAGGTCATAAGACTTTTGATACGTTAATAAAGCCGTTCTGTAAATGATACACACTTTAATCTTTAGCCAGTGCAAAAACTTTAAAATAGATGCAGCAGAGGAGTACTTGAAAATAAGAAGGGTAGCAAGTACAAGCGAATTCTTAACAAACTGCAAGTGATCTATTTTACAGCCAGCAAGATTTTAAAATAGCGAATTGCAGTAGTTCGACTTGGATTGCACAAAAGAACTGCCCCTATCGTAAGTATGCGAGTATCAAGTGACAATAATAACCACAATAATAAATATTTATCGTCCGTTTCCTCATCCAAGGATGATGTCATGGACGTATATGGATGTATTCAAAATCAGGGTATATGGATGTATTCAAAGAAAATCATGGATATGGAAGAAAAATGCTGTCCTATATTGGTGAATGTATTTCCAACTTCTCGAAGCTAGTTACGAGACAAGACAGACACTGGCTGAAGCCAGTGGCGATGTCAGTAAGATATTAGACCGTGGATCAGTATGCGCAGGGTTCAAATCCTGGGTTCACCCATCACTGACATCGCTTTTGAGTGAAGAAGAAACTGACGTTAACATTAGCTTTGCTTTTTTAATAAAGACATCATATGAAGCTAGAGAACTTAACGTTTTCCTAGAGTTCAACGTGTGTTTCTGCATCAGACGGTAAACTGCCTGACAACATCCAATGAAGAATCTAACAGATGGCCTACCACTAATCAGGTACGTGTGCTATCCATTCAGCCATTCAACTGGTAAAATCGTTGTCCTATATCATTATAAGCTGAAAAAAGACACGCCTGATTCACTTACTATCTATAAATGAAGATATTTCTTTTCAGAACAGGAAAGTTAAAGCTAAGAAAACTTTTTGCAGTGATTCCTTAGTCCTAGCCTAGCAAGCAAAGAATGAATGTCTCAGTAGCATACGGGTAACGTCATGCAATATTAAATGACAGTTCCTGGAGTGAATTAAACCCTTGTGGGTTCAAATCCCAGCCGCGCTGATCTGAGAGTAAAACCTCGAACATTCACTGAACTGGCTATACGGAAAATGGTCTAAATTGCCTTACGGTTTAAACATATGGTATTAAAAGTGATAGATATCAACATAGTTGATCATTTCACATTAATGCGTGTTTACAAAGCAGAGTTAGGCACTCACCCCCTCATAGAAGAGAATGGATCCAGCCATGAGTAGCAGGGTTGAGTTGCTGAGATCTATGTTACCAGACAGCTTGGCGTTCACCTCCGACAGAATCTTCTCTCTACAGAGAAATGTTCATAACCTTAATCACTTACCAGAACTGACATCAGAACTTGCTCTCAGTCGATAATAATGATGATAACAATAAAAAGCGTATGTGATTGGTGTGTGTATTTGTACTTGGGTGTTGAATACATCTTCTGTTTCTATTCTCTATTTATTGCAATATTGACTGCAGTAAGTTTGAAATTAATTGATGATGATGATTAATTTCAGACTTCTATAGAAGTATGTCGGGGACATGGGACGTTCATAAAGCAACTTGAAGGGCAGGTGAGAGAGAATATAAAAATATTTATTGGAGGAGTCAAGTATGTATAATATATTTAATAGGGCACAAAAATAATTCAAAGTTATTCTTCCCCATTCTGAATAATTTTATCTTTATTTCCATTGTTTTTCTTGTTAAAAAGACAACCAATCACTACTGGAGGAAAAAAACGTTTCTAGAGGCAAACTATTTAATAGAGAAGCAATAGCTCTTCCCCTGACATGTTAAAAGCTATAGGTAGAAGATAATAGGAAGGTAAAAAATCTGAGATTAAAATCTGAGACATTCAGAGGATCAGTTACATGGAAAATGGACTAAAGAGCCTAACTGGAGCCTGGCTGGAGCCAGTGGCAAAGTCCGTAAGATACTCGATCGCAGATCAGTATGTGCGAGGTTCAAATCCTGCGCTCGCCCGTCACTGACATCACTTTCGAGTGAGGAAACTGATGTTAACTTAAGCTTTACCAGCTTTAACGGTTTAAATATGTGGTCTTCTTCAGTGCACTGCCAAGTGGCAGGTACAAGGTACATATTCATACTCAAAGAATGTTTCCTTAAATATGTGGTAATAGATAAAAAGTGATGGATAAAAAAACATAGTTGATCATTTCACTGTAATGCCTGTTATTATTGTTAGTATATAAAAGCAGCAGACCTGCGGCTCTCATTGGCCAGATAGTCAGCAAACATTCTCACAGCTTGCAACTGCGGCGCAGACGACTGCGTCACCTCGTTCAGTACAACTCCGTATTTACGCTGGGCGATGTAAGCTCTGTACAGCAGCACGTCTCGTTCCACTTTCAGCTCTGGCGGAATCTAATGTTTCAATTTAATGTATTAACAATTAACGACTAAAGCACTAAGATCCATACCAACGTCAGAAAGGGCATTTAGTTGGTGAGCGCCTAGGCTCCAGAAATTGTTACAAAAATTTTAACGAATGGAAGTCTCAAATGGGGGATTGGCTGGTGGTGTGGTGTAGGACAGAGAGGATTTGAGACAGTCTATTTGTATATCGACCCTGATTAATCTGGGATTCAAGGGAGGATGAAGATGATGATGAATGTATTAACAATTAACACAATTAGAGTAATACAGTCATCAATGACACCATAGCACTACTGAGACAAAATCAAGCTGGCGAGCCAAAAGAAGATCCAAAGAGGGGGCAAATTCCAAAATACAGAAAATCAGTCCAAAGATAACTTTAGAGAATTAAAGAAAAGGAGGTTTACGCGCTGTAAATATTAAACGATTAAATTAGATACATTTTATGCAAATATTAGTACTTTTATGGCTATAGTTCTTTTACTATATAGCATGATAGAAAGACTAAAAGAGAAAATTAGCAGACTTAATAATATATTAAATTGAACAAAACATAACCAGTACTTATATGCTCATAACAGAACAAGGATTTTAAAAACCCAGAATATTCAAAAGAATAAAGCAAGTAAGTACCATAGACGCATTTAAAAGGGAAAAGCGGCACATTTTATTTGGCCAATTCGAAAGGTAAAATATAGGTACTCACAATATTTAATAAACCTATGTCAGATGTGTATCCAAAAAAGTATGTAAAGTATTTTAAACCAAATGCATTGTTTCATTTGAAGTCTAAAACTTAAACTCACTTTAGGTGATATAGTTCTTCAAGTAATCCGGTAATATTTAATAAAGCCATTGCGTCTAAATTAATTAATTAATTAATTGCGCCTAAACCTTTTCTTTCATTCCCTTTACTTTGGACTGATTTTCTGGATTTTAAAATTTGCACCGTTTTTAGACCTTCTTTTTGCTCGCCTGCTTGATTTTGTCTCAATAGTGCTCTATGTTGTCATTGATGACTGTATCAATCTAGTTATGTTAGTGACTGACGTGGCAATAACTCTTTGAAAGTTTTTCAAATGAATATAATTTAATTATACAGCTAATAATGGAATCGCTCACGACCAGAATTAGACTTCGTACCTTTATTTTCTGAGCCTCATTAACACACTGCTGATAGTTTCCGATATAGAAACTACAGCGAATATCAAATAAAACGTCAATTTCTCCACCAGACGACATCTTGGATACACTTGTTTACATCGGTTTATTTACTTTCTACAGCATAGAGTTGCAGTTTTCACTCTTGGGTAGAAGAGGAAATAGAAAGTTTCTTCTTTATAGTGTCGAGTGTAACTTTCAAAGTTATTGCGGAATTCAAACCTATTTACAAATTGGTAATAGCGGCAATAACATGAAGATCAAAAGTATCAATTACGTAAATAAATTGAATAGATAAATGGATTGGTCTGATTTTTGGAATGATATTTATTCTGATTTTGGAATTTGGACAGTTCTAGACTTTCTTTTTGCTCACCGGCTTAGATTTGTCCCAATAGTGTTTGATGTTGTCATGGACGACAGTAGCACTCTAATTGTTGTTATATTATTATTGATGTGTAAAACATTAGGTAACGTCAAGAAAGTCTAAATGCTCTTTAACTTGCCGTTAAATGCTCAGCGGAAATAGATTGTCGGGATTGTTTTAAGATATAATAGGCCTATAGGGCTGACTTTGCAAACAAAGTAATTTTAAATTAAATATAAAATACGACTAGCTGAAGTTCCGCAGGATATTTAGCTGCAAATCTCTTCTTAACATCCTGGAACCAATGGTGACTTTGATTCTGTCTCATACTATAACGTCAAAACAACAGTTATAACTGCATTTACGAATAAGGCATTAGCATCACAGTTTATTTTGTGGGATTGTTATGTAATATACATGCAGTGTGAATACAGAATGATTTAGTGAGGTTGATTTGGTAACTTTATTCATTCAGATGTTCACTTTATTGTTTACTTGCACGCTTTACCTGTCAGCTTTGAATGACGAATAAATAGATTCATATATAATTATAATTGGTAGAGCTACTCAGAAAAATCACTGATCGAATTAACTGAAACAAAATTCGGAAATATGTATATAGTTCTGAATGAATTTCGTACAATATTCAATTTTAATTTATTTTTTATTAATAAAAACCGTAAATATAATTCACTTAATAATGATAATCATCAACTAATATTAATAATAATAATCATAATAATAATGACATCAATTCATATCATGATAGAAAGGTTCCCGTCTTGTGACCGGGATATCTCTCTTAGTGCACTGCCTACTGGCAGGTCCATGGTACATAACGCCTCCACTCTTCTCTGTCTTCCGCCTTCCTCTTCATTTCCACATATGAGTGGGTCTTTAAATCATCTAACATACCTAATCTCGGCCTGCACCTGCCTCTTTCCTTCCATTCTACCATCTATGACCTCTTTTAATAGACCTTCCCCCCTTAGAATGCGTCCTATCCATCTCTTCTTCCTATTTCTTAATAAATTTATCAACTGTCTATCTGTGCCAACTCTCTCCAGGACTTCCTCATTTGTAACCTTTTGAGTCCAGCTAATCCTCTCCACTCTTCTCCAAATCCACATTTCCAATGCCTCCAGTTTCCTAATATCTTCCTTCCTTAAGGTCCATGTTTACATCCATACAATAGCGTGGTCCAAATCAAGTTTTTACTATCTTTATCTTTGTGTCTTTCTTTGTGACCGGGATATTTAAGAATAAACAAACCGTAAACTGCAAATAAGAGGACACTGAGCAAAACGATGAATGCACAGGGAAACCACCTCAGTTATCCTATTATTCCCAAACTATAAGTTACATTAAGACGTGAATAAGACATAGTCTTTCGTGAAGAGATAAACTCGTTAATCGATGAATTGCTCTTTATCGATCACGAATGCTGCATGTGAACATCGCACTCAAAAAAGTTTTACTGGAAATAAATCACACGTACTGGAATTCAGCTTTAGGATATTGTCATAATAGATTTTAAAGTATTAATTTGCTGAAATACAAAGGTAGAAATTAAAACTCAATCGATCCGTAGAACAAAATTATAAAACCTTTCTTCGAAGACAGTATAAATAGAGAAAAATTCCAATTTGCTCTCTTTGGTGTTCTTATTAAATTGAATTGAAGACTAGTAGACTAATTCAACCAACTAATCCGTCAAATACAAAATCAATCAATCAATCGATCAATCACTGCAAATTTGTGAATCGGTGAAAGCTATTTTACAATATCAAGCAAAAATGAACATCTTGAAATTTGTTACTTTACTGCACGACCAAATTAAGTAGTTTATGAAACGACTCAATCAATTAATTTATGAAATAATCTCATCAGTCAGTTAATCAATGAAGCAATCAATTAATAAATAACAAATTCTATATGCTAATGCTTAGCAAGTTAAAGCCATTTAACTACAATTAGAAGTAACTTTAATATTGAAGCAATTTCAAAACTTAAGTCAGCATTTGCTATGAGACAAAACAAGACTGTCGTCATTGATAACTAAAAAATATTTACTATAATTAATATTACTTTGGTTCATCATCATCATCATCATCATCTTCTCTCAAATCCTAGTTTAACCAGGGGTGGGATACGAATAGACTTTCTCCAGTCCTCCCTGTCCCACACCATATCATTAGTCAATTCTCTATTTATCATGTCGTTCTTAATTACAACATCCCACGTCAATTGTGGTCTACCTCTTTCTAAAAATTAATATTACTCTAGTTAATCTAATTAATATTTATTTTGGTACGTTTAATTTCATAACTTATAGATTTTTATTAATGCAACAAAAGTTGAAGACCAGGGACGGATCAAGGAATTTTTGAAGGGGCGGGGCCAGAAATATTTTTGAGAATGTACACATTTTTGTTTGTGTTCCGCCTTCTTCGTGACATTTAACGCAATCAAAAAAATGCTCTGGGTCTAAAAATGTTTTCACTACTGCGCTCGGCTCGTAGGGTGAGTGTATGTTACCCCCTCCCCCCCCCCACCACTCATACCCGTACTAAAGTGCGAGGAAAACCTAAAATTCTACATCTGTTTTGGAAAAAAGTAGGTTAAATTGTTCACCTCTGAAGAAACGCAGCGGATCTGGACGAATTGCAAAAGTGCCCTAATTGTGGCGGTGGGAGGCTTAAGACCCTCCCAGCCAAGGCTGTTTGCACCACTGCTCCGGGACAGAGTTCACATTTTTTGCTGGCACCCTTTTTAAATCTTATACAGTGATTAAAGCGAAAATTGAGAGCTAATGAAACTGTCCACATTTTTTGGGCCCCATTCCATTTACAGGGCTCCTAGTGTACAGAATATGGGCCCCTATTCCATATTTTAAAACTTTCCATTTAGTGGAACTGAGTTCCCTCTCGTACCCCCCCTCCCACACCGTAACTGTGATAGAGTTGGTTTAAAGTTAATTAAACCTCAGGGATCGTCCTTGGATTGCTGAATGCTTCTGGGAGATAGTGGATGTATCCTATGTTTAATGACCGCTTTCCTGAGTCATTCGTTATTGTTTTCTAATCTTCGCTACTCGCTTGCATTTGTGAGAGGTAACTCTGTGTCATTTCTAATTGATCGCAGCTAATATTAATATCTAATGTCTAACCTAATTATCACAGCACACTCCGTTGATAATGACATGCCCGATGCCTTATTTAATTCTTGGACAATTTGTACAAACTGGTTATCATAAGTAAATAATCAGAGCGGGCGATATATGTATCTTTAAATGTCAATGTAAAATAAACAGTAAAATCAACGACACAAATGTATAGTTAATAATTACGGTATAGGGTGCTACATAATAAATCAAACGACTTTGTATAATCAAGTCCCTTCCCTAAGTAGTTAACTGAATAAAGAAGAATAACTAAGCCTGAGAGACTGGTCCGTGGCGGTCTCCGATAACTCGAATCCTGATTCCTACTAGTTGACCGTTTGCGAGCTCAGATCGAGTCCCGTGAACACATAACTCCAGACTAAACTAAACTCCACTTAAAACCCGAATGTCAATTGTTCTACCCCTAAGTCTTATATACTACTCCATTCAAGGCTCATAATCGGCCTTCATAAATAGTAAAATACACTTCTAAGCTTGATAGGACTGATATACTAAATATTACCTTGAACGAGAATTACAAGATTACACTCAACACATCAGACCCTGCGAGGGACTCGAGCCAAAACGACCTTGAAGTGAAATATTCCTTTAGTCAATAAAACCTTGAAGTAAGATAATCATTTAGTCAGTAAGACCTTGAAGTGAAACCTTCTAGCCTTACCAACAGATTATAACCGAATTGACCTCGACTAGCATATCAATGTTTTAGCCTTGCTTATAGATTAAAACCGAGTTGACCTCGATGAGCAATAAAACCTTGCTATAGAGTTCGTAAACAATTTGGCCTTGAAAGCGATGTTCACACTTGTAAAAGCAAGACCCTAGACTTGATCATTACACGGTTCACCAATAGCGAAAATTTTAAAACCATAAATCCCAAAGATTAATGGTTTTAAAATTTTGTGCTTAAAGTTATAAATGCACTAGAATGGTTCTACACCAAAATTATCAATCACAAGTCCTTATTTAAGGCCGAGAGTCGATAGAATGTCAATACAATGATAAACATCACATTACGTGCCAAAATGTTCGTGTCGAGTAACTGTATACACTGAAACCGATATTACATAACTTGTTGACAACACCGGAGCGCTGAACTATGCGCTGAACTGAGTGCCTGGGCAGCACCGCTGCAAGTTTTTATCATATAAACAATCCCAAACTGGTGGGCCTATCCCAATCAGTAGTTTTCTCCTGTCAAATTTTATACTGTAATTGCAGCTATGCTACAACATAACAACAATTAAAGTTCTATAGCTATCAATGACAATATAAAGCACTATTTAGACAAAACCAACGAGTAAAACAAGATTCTAAATGGTGCAAGTACACACAAATATACAAGTTATACACAACGTAGTCTAACGAAAACTAGTTCGCTCAACCTAAAGATTATAGTAATTCATAGAGTATAATTATCATATCATAATGTACACAATGACAGTTTTCCATTAACCAACATGCATCACATAACAGAACAGTTTTTGAATCAGAAAGATTAATAATTAATAAATAATAATAAGCATCTTGATTAAAACTTATTCAAAATACTAAAAAATAGGCCTACGCAATTAACCAACAGGAAAGCATATATAATGGCCCAATTATTCCAACTAAATGAGGAAGGCAACGGGAACCACATCAGAAGCCATATTTTCCCCAGACTATAGACTACATAAGGCATGGATGAGGCATAGACTTTGTGATGAGACTAACTTGTTGATCTAAGACGTGCTCTTATGGAACGAGAAAGCAGACTTCGAGTATAAATATGTACCTCGAACTTGGCAATGCACTAAAGAAGAAGATACAACGATAACTTTCCATTATACAAAAATGAGTAACATATAAAATAAACAAGTCCATTAAACAATTATTTGCTACAAGTAAATATTATTCAATAGTCAATGTTATCTTCTTACCCCTAATAACAGACTCATAAAAATCTGAACTTCATCCAATCCCACAGCATTAGTTGACGACTAATAAAAAGCAGATAACCCAAGTTCTTGCCAATCTATAGCTATGGTTTTAAATCAACAACTCTCGGTTTCGAACAACCCTGATACAAGTTCCGGCAGTTAAGAAAACCTACCAGGCCAATTGCCAGGTCCGTGGTTGTTTATAAATATAAAAATGTTTTTTATCATCGTCAGATTTTAAAAACTCTACTCGGGCTTCCGTTAAACAATATTTCCGATAATTATACAAAGAAATTAGCATGTCTATAATGAAACAAAATTTACTTATCATGCTTTACATGACAAATTACAAACGCCTGACATATCATCCGATGATTTACAGATTGTTACCCACAATGTCTCTTCCCCGGTTGGAAATTGTATGAGGCTGACTTCTCTGGTCCATGTTTGGCCAGCCTCAGGCACTTCAAAAATTGCGACGGGATGATCACTAATCCCGGGCGAAGTGGGTGGTGGTGGTGTAAATTCCACTGTTGTTGAATAAGGCTCGACGATGATGTAAGGTAGTGTATCACCATCACTAGCGCAAACCAATGAAGCCGAATCAATAGTTTCCATCCCCACATCCTCCCCCTGATTCGTGTCTCCGTCTCCAATCCCAAAATCCCTCCCCCCCCGCCTGATTCGCGTCTCCATTTTCAACCCTCAAAAACTCCTCGATATCCCAACCAGCCATACCAACGTTGTCGTTGCTTTCGTGCAGCGGCCAGGAGTTCCCCCCATAATTCTCAATCGCTTGAAAGAACTCCAAATGTCGAGTACCGCTTTCCATCATATACCTTAACTGTGCACTTCTCATCGCTTCTGTCACAGTCCAATCTACTGGCATTACACCACTCATTTTAATATTCTTCTATTATTTATTCCTGAAACAACCAAATTTTTTTGAATTACATTAACTTAAATGTTTTAATTCAACTTTTGCTAATTAAAATCTTATATGGACCTAGTGCCATTATTAACGAAGTACAGTTTTGTCAAGTACAGTTGACTGATACCATACTGCCCGTTTTTTATAAACAAATCTTGAAAGTCATCCAATGTTTGGACTGCCAATTTAAGCAATATTGTCAAATTTTTCCTTAAATTAATTATTTGAAATGAAGCCCCCAAATCATGCTCTAATTCGTCAAAAATTTGCAGATAACTTCCCTTACGACCATTTATGATTTTGGGCCATATGTATCTACTTAATAGTGTTCTTTGGTCTGTTGCCAAATTATCCCGATTGACCCTAAATATTGCGTCTATTGGAGGTTTTGGGAAAAACAAAACCTTGTCCCACGAATTTTTCCCCGAGTCCACTGATCCCATTACATATCTCATGATAATTCTAAAGTTATTGATCACAATAGTCGCAGCTACTAAATATTGGCGCGAAAATTCATTATTCATTCCTGTATTGAATACAGCATTTGGATCAAAGTTGCCCATAGCTCCTTCAAACTGTTGAAAAATTGAACTATGGACATCCATACACATGTCTGCATCCAAATCAGGTAGAGATAACGGTTGCCTAAGTTCTTTCATTATTTGTAACGTTGGGATATTGACAACACAAGCACCTGAGGCAATGTTTGATAAAGGTGCCAAACTATGATCAGTTTGGATAGGATTGATCGATTGTTCACATCCCATGTTTAGCTGATCCTGTTTTCCTACTAACAGAGCATTGTACAAAACATTGGGATTCTGGTGGCCTTGAAGGAATGGCCCTTGTATATTTGTGAAACCTGATACATTGGTGGAGGTCGGTGGATTAGGCGGGTTAGTAGCCATGGTTTGTGGACAATCCATTGTTGTCGATGATTCCCCTGTGCCCCTCGAAATGTCCTGCGCAATAAAGAACTGTTGTTGACCCATCATACTTGAGCCTTGAATTCCTGTACCCGACGTATGCGGTATTTGTATATCCATTTTCCTTTTAAGACCCCGTGCTTGTAACTTTTGATCTGCTAACTGGTTATCCGTTTTCCCTTGAACATAACGTTAATACAAAGTTTCAAAGCTCATATTAATCGATCTGCAACATAAATAAATGTCTATCATTCTCTTTCTAAATAATATTCCATTTCTTTCAATAATTACTAACTATTAGAAACCTTTACCAAACCTTTATTTGCAATGCTATTCTTCAGATTTTCCTCTTCCCTACTACCACTACTATCACTTGTCCGACTTTTAACAAACTGACTTGCTTCTTATGTTTTGTCAACTCATTTCAACCTACGGTATTTAAATGATTGTCCCAACCATAGACGAACCGTGACCTTGAGCAGATTGGTTGATGTAGCTGTTGGTATATCATATCCGCAAGAAAAAATGCACTTGTTGGAAACTTTCAGTTGTTGGAAAAGATACAAGCAACCTTGAATTCGCTTAAAAATTCCTCTTATCGGAAGCCTCCAACGATTTCTCAAAACTAACACAACCTTGGATTCCCTTACCTATTTCTAAAAAATTCTTCCCAACGGAAGCCTCCAACGGTTTCTAAACTGCACACAACCTTGAATTCACTTGCTTATCTCTAAAATTTATTCCTATAGGAAGCCATCAGTTTCATCACTATCAGCTTCTGCAGTTTCTAAACTAAATGCAACCTTGAATTTATCCACTTTTCTATCTCTAAGAATTTAACCTACAGGAAGCCCCAAATACTTCTCAAACTAATACAACCTTGAATTCATTGACCAAAACGATCTTTCCACGTTACCACATTACTTGAAAAATGCACATTCCTAAATATTGACTATATGCGCTAAATATAATAAGCATGTTGATGAAGCCACTACACTTAATGTATGTTCGCTCAGTGCACATCTACATTGGTGCTTGCTAAAGCAGTTGTCTTGCAATTGGCTTTAAGTTTCCGTATATTTTCTACTACTCTTCCATGTTCCCATTTCATCGTCCATTTTGTCCCAAGTACGACTTGCATTACTAAAGTTTTCTTCTAGTGGCGCTGATGGCTGTTTGAAGCCCATCTCTAAATCTCTAGGGGTCGCCTGCCTCTCCGGGGTCGTTCCTCTATTTTTAGCCCCCTCTAAATATTCTTTTCCTCTTTCAAATCCTGTCCCATCATGTTTCAACGAGGTTTGACTCCAAGATCGACGTAGAGTTGATTCACTAGGTGTCCTTCGTAAGTTTCCTGGATACCCACTGTCAGGGTTCGTACTTCCAGTTATGGAAGCGCACTTGTGGAATCAGTATGTTTTATTGAATTGTTGTATTGTTGTTGCTGTCGCGCGTAGCTGTGAAAAAGATGAGGCGGTTTGTTGTGAGCGATGATAGAGGACTTGGGACTTTGGTGTGATGTTGATTAGTTAGATTTAGTTTTGAGGTGATTTTCCAAGTCATTTGTTGAGTTATAGACGGTAATACCAGGATACTAGTCATAGATATTTTAGTTTATAGTACCAGGATACGATTGGTGTAGTTATAGCGGAGTGCCAGTGAGTTTTATAAGTCCAGGGGCCTATAGCAAGTTTATGTATAGTAGTAGCTAGTTTAGGATTACCACGCTAGTTTTAGTTCTTATTTCACTATAGCACTAGGCTGCATAGTTTAGTTCTAACCTAGTCCTCGAGACTATAAATTAGTTATAGTAGTTGTTTTAAGGGTGGTTCTTTAAAGTTATAGTTTAGCTATGTTGTATTGAGTAGAAGGTTTTATTGGGTTGAATTTGATTGGAATGTAGGAGTTATAATTTGTGTTCTGTTTGATTCGGAGTTTACTATACTATCATTCATGTATTAGTGTTCTTATTTTATTGTATTAAATATTACTCTATTATTAACTTCTAAACATTGATTTTGTCGTGTTTATAGTTAGTATAGACTGAAGTTATCGAGGCCGGAATAGGGTTTAACGTCCGTGTCTGACAAGTGATGACTCAGACGTAGACCCGGTTCTGACATATGGTGCCCAGACGAGTGTTTAAACTAGGGAGAATGAGTTTTCGTAGAATTTGCTCATTTAGAATTAGTGGTAGTAGAATCATTAATTGAATAAAAATAATTGTGACATTTTACTGATGCCCTTGTTCGTGTGTGAATCGGTGTGTTAAGATTGAGTAAGATTTATTAAGATTTAATAGCAGAATATATTGGTATAAGAATATTATTACAGACGAATTTGTACGTAGTAAATTTTAACTTGAAGATAATATCAAGAATGTGCCATCTTGTATTATAATCTATTCATGAGTTCAATTACACTATTTTTACTGACTAGGAGTGAGTATTCATGTAAGCTCAATTACGTTATTACGTTAAGATACATCTTAAGGGACGATAGATGTTAAATTCGAGGTAAATGACCATTGTGAGACTCTGAATAGAAGAAGATTTCGATAAATTAAAATACAATATACAAATATGAGAGATGAATGGTAACCATCACAACTGTTTGATTTAACTAATTTTGCAAATACTGCTGTGTTTGTGTGTTGTGTGTCCGAGATTGATTGCTGTATAGTGCAACGGTTAGAAGTTCGGCAGCGAATTAAATCTACAACAGCTACACAGAAGTTTAATTCCATTCTATTAACCAAGCTCATACGCTCGTGCCAAGAAAATGGCAGATAAACCAGGTGGTAAATCACGAATAAGGACGTCGGTGACAGCCAAGAAAGATGAGATTGATGCAGATGTACAATTCAAGTTTCCTGCAGCTAGTGAGACCATTGCTGTAAGATGCTCTGGATCTCTTTTGTCTGGGGAAGTTCAGACTCGTGATGTTAGTAATGAGTCAGGCTTATCTCAGGGGACGACAGATTCCACTGGAGCTTCGTTATCGTATTCACAGACTCTCATATTCTCAGCTCATCAGCCCATTTACTCTACCAGATCTCAACAATCAGTTGCTACATCTCACTTACCTGTTTATCCAGTTCCCACTGCGATGACGCAGACACCTTCGTCTCTTCCTATGCAAAGTCCTATGCAAAGTCCTCAAGATCCTTTAACAGTAATGTTTCAGATGATGATGTGGAAGGAAGAACAGAGAGATAAAGAAAGATCAGAGCAGGAAAGAATACGAAAAGAAGAACAGAGGGATAAGGAAGCACAGAGAGATAAAGAAAGATCAGAGCAGGAAAGAATACGAAAAGAAGAAAGACAAGCAGAGATAGAAGAACGTAGTAGAAGAGAAGAGTACGAGATGAGACTTTTAAGAGAAGAAAGAGAAGAAAGAGAGAAAATTCGTCGAGAAGACATTGAAAGACAGGACAGGATTAGAGAAGCAGAAGAAGCTCAAAGTCAGAGAGATAATGAACTTATAGTTCCGCAAGAAATCGATGAAATTGACAGCTATAGAGAATTGGAGCAAGAATCTAATGTAGAATGCCTAGCGTTTTTGAAAGAATTACCCATGGCAGATTTAACAGAGGGAGAGACTATTCAAGGATTACAGGAAATTCAAGAGACAGTACAGTCAGCTAAAAGAACAGAGAACAATTTGACACAGGAAATTGATAAGGAGTTGACATCAGAAGTGAAATCAGCAGTGGTAGTATTAGTACAGCAGGCAGATAGTATGAACAGTAACAAGATCAGTGATATCAAGCCGAAAAGGTATGTCGAAGGAAATTGGAGGGATAAATCTAATTACTATCCAAGACATCATAGAACTCAATTCACAGGAGCTTATTTCAAGAGCCGAGGTTGGAATAAGAATAGTCCTGTTGATCAGAGGACTCCTTGGTGTTGCTTTTGTCGAGACCATACATATTGGACCAGTAACTGTAAACATCGTCATCAGAACTCATCACGCTACTCGTGTTTTTATTGTGGAAATCAGAATCATAAATTAGTGAACTGTCCTGAATATATTGAGAGAAATAGAGTAGAATTTAACCGTCAAGGACAATTTAACAGAGACAGTAACATTGCGTATCATATTAATGATGAACGGAGATATGACAGACGTCCAAGTTATAACAAGTTTCCAAATCTAAACTACGACCATTATCATAGGAATAGTAACAGTGATAATGAATTGAGATGGAGAGATATCAGGAGATTTGACGCACACGATAGAATGTTTCAGTGGCAACATAGAGATGCAGCATATCAGCACGGAGATGAACAATATCAGAGACATTTTAATCATAGATGTTACAATAAATATGATTATCGAGGTAGTCCTTATCATGATAGAGACATTCAAATAAGTCATGTGATGCAGCCAAGTCGAGATCATTTCGATAGACGTAAGAGCCCGGTTATCGTAAATAAACAGAAATCAGATGTCTACAAAACGAGATACATCGGCCAGATACCGACTGATCACAATATGACCAGAGTACCAGCTCAAGCCAGAGATGAGAAATATCCAATGCATATCAGAAATCAGGCATCTAGTGTCAGATCGCCTGCGAATGATTTGAACATTATAAATACCAACAAACCATTGTTCCACGAGAGAAGCAGATTTACTTGGAAATTTCAACCTCCCATGAAATCTGGAGATAAGTTTCAGAGAAGAGACCATCCCGCAATGACATCAAGCAGTTTGAGGAATTATGACGAAATCATTAATGAAATCAGAGAATTTCAGTGTAATATCAGCCATTTAGTCAACGAGACGTCCATTAGGTGGCACTGGCTACTTGCAAAGGTGATATAGAGTGATTTGTTACTTATACAAGAGGTATACATGTATTAATTTTATGTATTGCATAAAAAGAAATAATAAACCGATAGACTTGAATTGTTTAAACTTGAATTGTTCATACTTGAACTATATTTGAATTATTTGATAGTAGTCATAAGTTTGCATTAAATAGTAAATAGTAAACATTAATAGATATGTTTATTAGGAGTTTGTCAGGCTGTTAGGCAGCGGACAGATTTGTATTATTGTTGAAATGGTGTCAGAAGACTGTTAGGTAAAACAGCTGGCATGTATGTGTATAAATTGATTATCAAAAGGTTGCAGTTAACGCTGCTAATGTTTATAAGTGTGTATCGCAGAACTTTGTCAGAAGATTAGTATAACTGATGTTATATATGACACATTGAGAGATTGCAATTGTCATAAGATCATTTGTTAGAGACAGATGATGTGGTTATTGTATACTGAGAACTTATCAGGTTATGAAACAGGTGATAAAGTATGTTTAGTGTCCGTAGGGGACAGACAGCAAATGGGTCTGAATGTAGCAAGACTGTTAAGAAAACAGTAAACAGTATATACACTGCATATAATGTGTTATGAATGTGCATAAGACTGTAGACAGACAGTAGACATTTAGATAACATTAGACATTTATGTAGGTGGTATGAAATATGTTATGAATGTGCATAAGACTGTAGACAGACAGTAGACATTTAGATAACATTAGACATTTATGTAGGTGATATGAAATGTGTCATAAATGTGTGTAAGGCTAGTCTATTAGAGAGATAGCAAACATTTAAGTGACATCTGAAGTTGATATACGTAGCATTAATGTGTCATGGATGGTGTATAAGACTGGTATTAGAGACAGCAAACATCTAGATGACAAGACATTTATGTGACTGGTATAATTATATGTGTCGCAGTAGGTGCTGGAAGCCTAGAAGAAGGATAGCACAGGTTAATGAGTACTGCTGGCTGCGATGTTATTGTATATCTGAGACTGTAGTCAGCTAGATAGCCTTTTGAACTTTGTAAAGTTTGTACATCACATGATTTGTATTTTAGTTCATGTACATTTTGTTACATTAACTATAAGAGTGAACTGCAATGCAGATTTATAATCAAGTTATGTGTTACATTGAAGTTTTAAAAGTTAATTGTACCGTAGAAGTATTTGAAATGATCTGGTTCATATGTATACGGTGTGTAGCATAACTTTGTGATGGGTTTATGCTAAAGTTGAATTGTTAAGCAATGAATCCTATGTTATTGTCAGATATGTTTTGAGCTTTATTTTTGCCTCAAAGGCTAGGGGAGGTGGTAAGGGTTCGAAGTGAAATATTTAGAAAAATTTAAGTTGTTCAAAGGTTGTTCTTTTAGTTGTTTTACGCTATTGTTACGAAGCACCGAACCCTTTGTTATCACTTTCTTCGTCAAAAATAGTTGCAGTTTTATTTTTGTCTAAAAAGCTAGGGGAGGTGTCAGGGTTCGTACTTCCAGTTATGGAAGCGCACTTGTGGAATCAATATGTTTTATTGAATTGTTGTATTGTTGTTGCTGTCGCGCGTAGCTGCGAAAAAGATGAGGCGGTTTGTTGTGAGTGATGATAGAGGGACTTGGGTGTGATGTTGATTAGTTAGATTTAGTTTTGAGATGATTTTCCAAGTCATTTGTTGAGTTATAGACGGTAGTACCAGGATACTAGTCATAGATATTTTAGTTTATAGTACCAGGATACTATTGGTGTAGTTATAGCGGAGTGCCAGTGAGTTTTATAAGTCCAGGGGCCTATAGCAAGTTTATGTATAGTAGTAGCTAGTTTAGGATTACCACGCTAGTTTTAGTTCTTATTTCACTATAGCACTAGGCTGCATAGTTTAGTTCTAACCTAGTCCTCGAGACTATAAATTAGTTATAGTAGTTGTTTTAAGGGTGGTTCTTTAAAGTTATAGTTTAGCTATGTTGTATTGAGTAGAAGGTTTTATTGGGTTGAATTTGATTGGAATGTAGGAGTTATAATTTGTGTTCTGTTTGATTCGGAGTTTACTATACTATCATTCATGTATTAGTGTTCTTATTTTATTGTATTAAATATTACTCTATTATTAACTTCTAAACATTGATTTTGTCGTGTTTATAGTTAGTATAGACTGAAGTTATCGAGGCCGGAATAGGGTTTAACGTCCGTGTCTGACAAGTGATGACTCAGACGTAGACCCGGTTCTGACACCCACTGTTGTCTATCGGAATATTAGGTATGGCTTTTGTTCTGTCTGCTTCCACATACACAGGAATAATTCTATAATTCTTGACTATAGCCTTTCGTACGAAACTTTCCGTATTGCTCGATATAGGAACCGTCGTTGGTATAATTCTAGTCAGTTTCAATGACTTTATAGCAATCTCCGCATCCCAGTAAAAACTAAGCTTAGGCCTTAGATACCTAAGCACACGCAATCCACCCGGAGCTGATTCTGTTCTCAAATCCAGATTGGACATCTGTACATGTACCTTAAAAATCTCTATGACCTTCCCTTCCATCCCAGCTGCCATATTAAAAGCAACTAGCAAAATCAGTTCTTATTATCCTCGTTTCTACGTATTCGAATGGTTTCATTTCAATCTTCATTAAATCATGCTCACTCAATTCAAGAAAATGATAGCCATCGTTATGCCTTCCTATCATTATTCCGTTAACGTCAGTTTTCAGAATCATAAACGATTCCTTGTTGCCTGGAACTTCCATAGGATGCAGCACCACCTTATAAGTTGTAAACTTATGATTGTATCTTGTCATAGGAAACTTCACGGTCACCAACAATTGTTGCCCAACCCTGGTCACAACAAAATCTGCGTGCTTGTAGAATTGACTAGGATCACGATAAACTATCCTATCTCTTCTGGATCCCAATGCTATTTCAATCTTCCTGATACTCTCTACCAGCATCGCCCTCGAAATAAGTTCTATTGGCAAGTATCCCATATTCAACTGTTGAAACGCTCCCTGGAATTGTTCTAGATGAGTTCTTGCCTTTTCCATCTGCCACATCAATCCCTTTGTTCTCTCTGCCAACTTCAGCAACGTTTCTATCACATTTAGACGTCCCGCATGCTGAACAGAAATCTTATGGGATGTAATAGAATTTGACTTCATGGTCGATACCATGTTATCAATCCGCTTATTAACTACCTTTGAAAAGGACGATAAGTCCCCTGCCATCTTATCGAAACTATGGCCCTGATCTTGAGCCATTTTCATAACTTGCGCCATATGGGTAGCCACGGTTTCCAAATCTTCTTCAGTTGCCAGACCAAATAGACCGTAAGCAGCCTTCCCAATAATCGGTATAAGACTCCTTGACTGTCGAATAGTCCCATTTCCATTTCCATACCAATGAGCTGGTACCTGTGGTGGTAAAAGAGCTTTTATTCCAGAAATTATATCTTTCAAATGTCCATGTTTTTCCCGAACTATTTGAACAGCTAATTCCAATTCATCCTTCAGTTGGTAGCACAGTCCCAAAGGGTCATCACCTGCCGTGAATAAATAGTCCCTCCTGTCGTTCTTATTCGCATGCTCCGCGTTTATTTGTTTATCTGTTTTATGTACACACTGAACATACGCCTTCTGTTCCTCCCTCTCCGTCGAGTTTCCCAACAAGTTATGATGATGTTCATCCAGAATTTCGTATGGTATGTCAAACACAAAGGTGTGATGCCAGATGCGATTGATGACGTACTCATTCTTGATGAACTTGAAGACAATTCCATAGTTATATATGTTCAAATTATCCGGAAACCTACAGTTCGACACTGTCAATATATGTATCAATAATGCACATATTTGTCCACTATGCATCCTGCCTTTCTTATTCGCTATTTTTTTCTTGTAATATATGGAAAAATTAATACACAGTGATTACTAATACACGTTAAACTGTCCTTATCCTAATTTCCTCTCCGTCTCCTTTTAAACTCACTCAAAGTCTTCCCCGACTTCCCATGAGTGCGTTCCCACCGATCCAACATTTCCTTCGTAATATAGTCAACCGAGTCCCAACAAGAATGCATCTTTCCACTTTCATCTTTCCACTGGATTCTAAACCTTCTTCTGTCACCCGAACCTTTCTGCTCCACAATTCGATACACAATCCCAGGTTTCTCTTCGTGTTCCGTTCCTTTGTTCCGCTCAGTGGGATGTTCTGATGTCATTTCTTCGTTATTTTTCTTTAGTTGCTTCTTTTCTCCCACTGATTTTCCTACCTCACGATCCATTATTGGTTTCAACCGATCCACATGTATGATTGACTGCACCTCCTTATTTGTGACAGTGTTCCTCAGCTTTACATTGTGGTCATTAAGTATTTCCACGATTTCAAACTCATCAGTGTAGTACTCGGGCTGTAGTTTCCTGGAAATTCCCACAATTCCAGTAGGATCTCTTAAATACACCCTACTCCCAAACTGGTATTCATGTGTTTTCCGAATTCGAGAATCATAGGTGTTTTTCATCTTTTCTTGCACTTCCTCCAACTTCAGTCTATGCGTCTCATGTAACAACTTAATCTTTTCCTCCAAATCTCTGGCGTATGCCCCCATACTTTCCGCCGTGTTATCCAACATCTGTGGTGACGACTTGGACTCCAACTTCCTTTCCACTGGTAACCGCATTTGATGTCCATGCATTAATTCGAACGGACTTCGTTTCGTTACAGTCGAAACAGCACTGCGTAGACCCCACACAATTTCTTGTATTTTGGTGTTCCATTTTTGACACGTCACCTCCACTCAGTAGAGCCCGTAAATTATCCCCCACTACGCGAAATACCCGTTCATACTTCCCATTCGACTGAGAATGATAAGGCGCAATGTTGACACGCTTTATTCCAAGCCTCTCGGCCATGCTTTGCATGACTTTTGATACCAAATTCGCGCCGTTATCCGATATTATGATTTTTGGTACTCCTATTTCCGTGAATACCTTGAAAAGTTTCCTCGCTATAGTTTCACTAAGACAATCTTTCAATGGGAATGGCCATACATATGACGTCAGTCTATCAATTACTGATAGTACCGCTATATGTCCGCTAGATGACATCGTAAATGGTCCGCATAAATCGGCCTGGATTACTTCCCCTGGTTGGCTGGGTACTTTCAGTGGCTTCAGCTTAGCCTTAGTCAAAATACCTCTTTTCGCGATTGAACATGCCTTACATGATAGAACATAGTTTCTGATATCAGACAGCATATTCTCCCACTTGTATCGTGCCTTCAAAATTAGTTCCTGTAATCTTCCTATCCCACAATGCGAAAAATGATGCAATCCATGCATAATTTCTTCGCGCAAGGCAAGGGGTACAACTCTGTATTCCAACTCCGGCGAATTTCCTCGAGAATCCACTTTCGGCGACAGGGAGCAAAGTACTCCATCCTCATCAAGAAAATGCCAACCCGCCTGACTACGAATCTTTTTCTCATTTCTCTCAGATTTTTCTGCTACACTTCCTGTTTCCAGAAATTTTAGTAATGGGCCAATATAGGGACACTGTCGTTGCAACTGAATGAAATCCTCCTTATCTCCGTTGCAAATTTCGACGCCGATACAATCAGCATCATTCTGGACCTGATTTTTCCCTTCTTGTTGTGTATTTTTATCCGCAATTACCACATTAATGTACTCGTTCGTTGTTGCTATCAACTCCGCCTCGTTTGCTATTTCCGCTTGACCTTGCGTGTCATTGTAACATATCCAAATTTCAGGTCTTTCCTCTGAATCTTCATCCTCCTCAGTCCTGTCTCTTACCACATTCCAATATTCTTCCAATTCGTACCATTCTTCCTTGATTTCTTGATGTCTGTTTTCCTCCTTGTCGATTTCCCTTTCCACTTGTTCACTTACATGCGCAAAACTCAAATCGTCATACAGCAAATCCTCTTCTCCTGGAATCGGTTCAGTGGGCGGATATTCTCGACGAGAGAGCGCATCTGGGACCACGTTGAGTTTTCCAGGAATGTGTGTCCACCCATCCTTTGACAATATTGGCGACATGGCGACGCTCCATCTCGCAATTCTTGGGCTCGTACTGAATCGTATTCTCTCCAAGTACTTCACTGATAAGTTGTCTGAACGAATTTCCAATTTGGCATTTCCTAGTAGTAAGTGTTTCCATTTCAAGTCTGCGAGCATTAATGCGCTAGCCTCCCTATCGCAAATCGGCCATGTCAATTCGTGTGTTCTTAGACTTCTTCCAAAGCATGCGACTAATAATTCCTCAGTTCCATCCCTACTGGCTTGTATCAAGCAACCCCCCACAGCGGTATCGCTAGAATCAGTCTGGATGATATACCGCCCTGCCCCAGGTAATTGATCTGGAAAATGCAGCACTGGCATGTCTCTGAGTCCATTCATGATTGATAAAAATGACTCCTCACATTCTTGCGTCTAGACAAACTTCTGATCCTTTTTTAGCAACTTGAGTAACGGTGTCATTTTGATTGACAAATTCTTATGGTAACTCCTGTAAAATTGCACCATTCCCAAAAACGACTTCACATTCTTCTTCGTCCTTGGCCTCGGAAATTCCAAGATGGCGCTTAACTTTTCTGGATCAGCAGATATCCCTTCACTTGAAAAGATATGTCCCACGTATTTCCCTTTTTCTTGTAGAAATTCACTTTTCCCAGGATGCAATTTTAAATTAGCATTACGTAGCGCATTGAACAATCTTCTTAGTAGCTCTGTGTGATCTTCAAGGTTACGACTGAACAACAAAAGGTCGTCCAGGTATACAGTTCCTTTGCAGCATAGGATCACTGCCTACTAGCGTGTTCATTAGCACTTGAAACTTTGCTGGTGAAGACTGCATTCCAAAACTCATCCTCTTGAAGCTAAACGTTCCAAGGTGGCATGTGAACGCACTGTAGTCCCTTGATGGGCCCTCTTCTATCTCCAACTGCATATATGCGATGCGCATGTCAACTGAGGAATAGATCGTCGGACGCTCATTTCCAACCCTCTCGACGATCTCCGATAGTGTATTTGGTGCGAATATTTCTTCCTGCAACAATTTATTTATGGCCCTGTAATCCTGAACCATTCTTAATGTACCATCTTTCTTTTTAGCCAATATCAAACTGGAAGTGAACGGCGATCTACTGCGCTCGATGAAGCCAACTTTCAGTAATTGATCGATTTGACACTCAATTTCCTTCTTTGCCTCTGCACTATGACTAAATACCCGTCCTCGTACTGGTTTCGCATTTGGATCCTTTAAGTTAAACACCGCCTTCATCCACTTGCATACCGGCAGCTCCGAATTACTCATTGCAAACATATCAATGTTATCCTGCATGACCTGCCTGAATTCGGTGAGGTTCCTTTACATAATTGTCCTTATTGATGCACAAGTCCAAATCTTCTATCGTTCTTTCAACAGGTGATGTTTTTAAAACCCTTTCCTTCTTGTGCTCTGCCGATTCTGTTTCCACCGGTTTCAGTTTTTCCCACTCCTTAGTTGCTATTGGCCGAGCCTCCATATCTGTCTTTAATTTCGGTGACATGTTAAAAGTGGTTCCTTCTCTTTTCCCTTCTTTATTTATTTCATTCCTTTGTATTCTCGTCCTTTCTTTTGCGGACGCTGTTATTTTACTCCTTCCATCGCTATCTTCACTTATGGCCCGTATACAACATGCTATGGGTACATGACGCTTTAAATAAATTGGCTTGTTTGACATATTCCGCACTAATATGTAAGTTCCATTTCCGACGCGACATGACTTCGTTAGGACTCTCAGTCCAGAGATAGGATATGACCTACTCATCAATTGGACTTCCTCACAGTACCGTCCTTGTTTAACTCTTATCGGTATCTTCTGACTTGCTCCACTCCAAATTCTGACATTTTCCGCCAATCTAGCTACTCCCACGTACTCTTTCTTGCGTATCAAGGTATTGTCACCCTTCCATCTAACCTTATCGTGCCTTCCGCTATATCTATTACTCCTTTATGATCACGTAGAAAATCACATCCACATATAACACTTGTTGTTAATTGATCCAAAACCAGAAATTTCTGTCTGAATTTATGTTCAATTTCAACATCCAGTATAATTGATCCTCTATTAACCATTGGTTGTCCGTTTGCCGTAAATAAACTTACTGGGTCGTTTTCGGAAGGTGGCATCATTGACAAGTTCCATTCTTTTACCATCCTGATATCCACCGCCGATTTGCTACTACCCGTGTCAAGTAGAACTGTCGTATTACGATTATGTATTCTCGCCCTTACTACACTCATGCATTCTTTACTTGTACAAAGCACACTGTCTCTTGTTTGTCGCCAGTTTTCATTCGTCCATGCACCCCTTTCCTGGCGAGACGTCCGATGTGGGGTTGCTAGGCATCTTCAATTCTGCTTATTCCAAGTAAACGACGGTGTCCACCGATTTTTACCTTCCCTAGGCTCTTGACACCAACCTGTTGTCCTGCAGCACCTCCTCCAATGATTCACTCCACCACAGATATCGCATGTTGTCCTTTTTGCTGGGCACACTCCTTCTTTATAATGAGTTAGTCCACAGTTTCTGCAATCACCTCTCATAGTTCCAGAGCTTGGTCCATCGTATTTATTGTTTCTGTTGTAATTCCTCTCCTGCTGTCCTTCTCCCTTTTCTTGTCTTGGGATTGTTTGACGTGACACTCTTTCGTATGGTCGCTGTTCTCTCGTGATGCCCCTTGGCCTTTCTGCTTCCATTCTATTACTGCTGACATCCTTCCTTTCCTGAATTTGTTCTGGTGTTCCAAATCTGACTCTTGGTGGAGGCGTGAGTGCCCTCGAATTCGCAACTGTCTCTGACGACCCGCTTCTAGTCTTCATCTCATTCATAGCTGTCAAAATTCGATCAAGCTTTACTTCTGCTTGTCCTTGTCCCATAGCCATCATTGTTCCTCCATATATGGGATACCTTTCCGCTGTCTTTCCTCTTTTGTGTATGTCTTCTAAAGTTGTAGGATCAAATTGCATAATCTGAGCCTTCAATTCAGGTTTCAGGTCAGTTACCACTGCCATGTACATTTCTTGCTGCGTTGCACTCACAAGAGATCCATGCCTACGAACTGCTTGTGTGAATTCTTCCACGGTTTGGCACGGAGCTTGCCGCATCTGCATTAAAGCAGCGATGTCTCCGACTCTATCTGTTGGATTTCGGCGAAATCGCTCCAAAATAGCCTCCTCAAATTCCTGCCAATTATTGACATATCTCAGCTGTGGTTCTCTTGCTTGCGGTGCCTCTCTCGATATTGCCGAAGAAAAGGATAAGTCGGGGGCTCTTCCTGTCCTGACCTTTGAAAACCAATTCTGGGCTTCTTCCTGAAATAAAACTGCAATTTGATGTAGTTTTAATTGTAGATCATTGCTGTGACCAGCTCTCGTAGTCGAAAGCCACCAAGTAGCATGCCTAAGCCAACTTTCTGCATTTTCTGAACTCGTTCCCCTAAACACCACCGGTGTTGTATAAGCCATTTCGTCTTCAAAGTCGCAGTCTGCCTGTCCTATCGAAATATGGTTGCCTTCTGCCTCTCCTACTTCCAATCCCTGGTTAATATATGGTCGTCCTAGGCTATTTTCCACACTATCCTGTGAGTCTTGTATAGATATATCTCTTAATCGATTTTCCAATCCCGTCTGATCCAGGTCTAAGTGTCTTATTGATGGAGAAGGCAAATGACGTCTAGGCGAATCAATACTAAATCCAGCTTATTTAATAATTATCTTTAAATTTTCACTTGTACCCGAGAGTCTCCTATTACTACTATCCCTCCTTTCTGTGTGTATCCCGCTGTCCTGGGAATATTTCAGGTTTTCCGAATTTTCGAAAACCTCTCCTACACTCTCAACGTCCTCTTCTTCAACTGACGAATCAAGAAATTCCCTATCTGTATGTCTCCAACCTTGCTCACTTTGCTCGATTTCCGCCTTATTAACAAAAATTTCGTCTAATAAACTTTTAAACAAATTGCTAGATAACTTCGTCTTTGTAGCCGCCGGATTACTACTACCTGCTATCCCTACTTCCGTTCTTGCCGTAGCTTCCGTATGGCTATTTCCAGTATCAACCGGTGTGGCTACTACTTCTTCCCGATTTCCACTTTCTTGCTTATTTTTTAAGATTGATTTTACAACTTGATCATTAGCTTCTCCAGCTCCTCTTTTACTCGGCTATATAATCTCCTTAGCCTTGTTCTTGACTTCCTCCAGAAATTTCGATCCTTTACCTTGTTGTTTATTATTTCCTTCGTCGAATGTAACTTGCTTTTGCGTTAAGTCCGGTTCTGAATTATATTTCAAACTGTCGACCTTCGAAATACCATAGTCTAGTTGTTTACTTTTCAGACTTTCTGTACTACCACCACTGGTGCTGACCTTTCAACACCGATGGTATTCTTATTTTAGTGTTCTTCTTCCAAGCTGTATCACTATCACTTGGTCTTTGCTTAATTGTTGTATCCCTAAAATTATAAGTAGTCAAATTTTGCTTACCCGTAGTAACGTGTTCCTCCGCTGAATCCACTCCTCCCACTTCCAAGGTTGTTAAGTTCTCCACCATGTGATAGAGTTGGTTTAAAGTTAATGAAACCTCAGGGATCGTCCTTGGATTGCTGAATGCTTCTGGGAGATAGTGGATGTACCCTATGTTTAATGACCGCTTTCCTGAGTCATTCGCTATTGTTGTCTAATCTTCGCTACTCGCATGCATTTGTGAGAGGTAACTCTGTGTCATTTCTAATTGATCGCAGCTAATATTAATATCTAATGTCTAACTTAATTATCACAGCACACTCCGTTGATAATGACATGCCCGATGCTTATTTAATTCTTGGACATTCTGGTTATCATAAGTAAATAATCAGAGCGGGCGATATATGTATCTTTAAATGTCAATGTAAAATAAACAATAAAATCAACGACACAAATGTATAGTTAATAATTACGGTATAGGGTGCTACATAATAAATCAAACGACTTTGTATAATCAAGTCCCTTCCCTAAGTAGTTAACTGAATAAAGAAGAATAACTAAGCCTGAGAGACTGGTCCGTGGCGGTCTCCGATAACTCGAATCCTGATTCCTACTAGTTGACCGTTTGCGAGCTCAGATCGAGTCCAGTGAACACATAACTCCAGACTAAACTAAACTCCACTTAAAACCCGAATGTCAATTGTTCTACCCCTAAGTCTTATATACTACTCTATTCAAGGCTCATAATCAGCCTTCATAAATAGTAAAATACACTTCTAAGCTTGATAGGACTGATATACTAAATATTACCTTGAACGAGAATTACAAGATTACACTCAACATATCAGACCTTGTGAGGGACTCGAGCCAAAACGACCTTGAAGTGCAATAATCATTAGTCAATAAAACCTTGAAGTAAGATAATCATTTAGTCAATAAGACCTTGAAGTAAGATAACCATTTAGTCAATAAGACCTTGAAGTGAAACCTTCTAGCCTTACAAACAGATTATAACCGAATTGACCTCGACTAGCATATCAATGTTTTAGCCTTGCTTATAGATTAAAACTGAGTTGACCTTGATGAGCAATAAAACCTCGCTATAGAGTTCGTAAACAATTTGGCCTTGAAAGCGATGTTCACACTTGTAAAAGCAAGACCCTAGACTTGATCATTACACTAACCATTGCCCTTACAAAGATACTGGCACAGAAATTGCTATAGAAACAATGAAAATATAGTTTAATTTTTTGTATAGTCGGGTCTAAGTGGGGGGGGGGGGAGCCGGGCCCCTGGATCCGCCACTGTTGAAGACAAAGCATAACCTTCTTTATCTTTCTGTTATAACTTGTTGCAATTTGAGATAACGCCGAAGTTTATTGAGCCACCTCCTGACATCATCCTTGGATGACAAAAAAGGACGTTAAATCGTTATTTTTGTTGATTAAATAAACTGTACACTTGTCACACACAATTAAAGATCTGCTTAGTCATACAAGAATTTATACTCAGTAATTCTCTTATATAATAATAAAAATAATACTAATAATAATTAATAATATTACTGCATGATGGTAAAAAAATAACCAATCAGTAATGCAAGAATAAAGTTTTTAAATAAAGAGCAACAGCAGCATTTAACGTCAGTCAGACTCATTGCATGGCAGGATATCAGCGATTCTCAAGTCTCAAGTTAGAACCCTGCGTTTGCTGACCCGGCATCGCTTAAAGATCCCACACTACTATAGTAGACAGTGACGCTATACGACACAATGGTTACTTTAATTATTCTATTTCAGAATATAATAATCTAGTAAAATCTGTAATAGAATAGGATTTTTTTAACAATAACCTAGTATCTTAACAATAACCTAGTATTTTAACAATAACCTAGTATTTTAACAATAACCTAGTATTTTAACAATAACCTAGTATTTTAACAATAACCTAGTATTTTAACAATAACCTAGTATTTTAAAAATAACCTAGTATTTTAACAATAACCTAGTATTTTAACAATAATCTAACGATTATTGTTAAAAATGATTATATATCCAGTGTCTAGTTTAGATATTCAACTACGTCAGCTCTGGAAAAACTAACTACTGGGCCTTTCAAGATAAACACTTATACGCAAAACTAAGACACGACAAGTCAAACTGTTTAAGTGCAAACTGTACCAGTACAACAAGTACAACAGCACAAACTGTACTAGTACAACAAGTACAACAGTACAAACTGTACAAGTACAACAGTACAACAGTACAAACTGTACAAGTACAACAGTACAAACTGTACAAGTACAACAGTACAAATTGTACAAGTACAACAGTACAAACTGTATACAAGGGTAACAAGTACAACAGTACAAACTGTACAAGTACAACAAGTACAAACTGTACAAGTACAACAGTAAAAACTGTACAAGTAATATACAGAAGAGATTCAGCGTGAGATCTACGTATCGTAGAGCAATCGGTTAATCTCCGTTATAGGAATGTCTCCCAGTGGTGGTATTGCATCGTCTGGAATACTGGAACCGGATGGAACCGGTTTAGAATGTTCATCTGCAGATGTAAACACAACATAGCACAGCTGCTAAATACTAAATGACTACAGCATCATCATCTTCTCTTGAATCAGAGTATAACTAGTGTCGGAATAACTTTTGCTTTGAGTCATTCCACGTCAACTGGTCCAAATTTTGATAATCTTCCCATGTAGCCCTCTCAGATTTAACGATATTTTAACAGTTTAAAGAAGAAAAATACGTCTCTAGGCTAAATTTAAAATTTCATATCAATCGGTTGACCGGTAGGAGATTTATGGCAGTCATTTCGACCCCACCGTAGATTCATTTCGGTGCGAAAAATGCGTGTTATTTTTTCTGTAGTTTGAACTCCTATAATTTGGCTGTTTACGGTCCTATCCATATGAAACTTCCCAACAATACTATATTTATATCTGAATAAATTTCATTTTAATGCTGAAAGATACTATTTCAAAAACCGATGCATTAATTGTTGGAATTCACTACCCCCAAGTATTGTAAACGCATCTAACCTAAACTCTTCTAAAAAGAGTTTGGACGGTATCGACTTTAGCAAATATTTTAAAAGTTAAGGAATTATATTAAAAGCATTAATTTGTTATCTGTAAAGATTTCCTTCATACAATTATTTTTATGTGCTAAGTAAACTATTGTTTTTACCAATTTTAAAATTGCCATTTATGACAACTGTGTGTAAAGTAATCTGTTTAACTTAAATTAAGTGCCTGTATTTTCACGTTTATGATGTTCAATTGTGCAATAGCCTCGTCATTTTAATATTTGAACTTGATAAATGTACCTTTGTGTATATTTAATATGAATACTTCCTTCTGCTTTTAAATTCGGAATATGTAAGTGCCACTTGTGGCCTTTATCTCCGTTCATGAGCTGATGCTGTTTGTGTATAATTGTAAAGTCTATGTTTGTGACATACGTATGATAAATAAATAATAATAATAAATAATAATAATAGTAATATTTGCTGTGTAGATTCAGAAAAGCAGTCGAATTCAAGTGGCATGTATATCTTGGCTGCTCCATCAGCTCAAAATTTTCAAAATTGGAAATTTTGCAGCAATTTCAGGAGCCTAGGCACTCAACAACTGAATGCTCTATCTGACATGAATTTTGGTCTTAAAGCCCACACGTGCAGTCCACGGTTGGTCTATTCTTCAGCAACTCAGGCATAACATATGTAAAAATTAAATGACTACAACAACAACTATATTAGAGTGAGACTGTCGTTCATATCCTAGTTAAACTGGAATTAAAGGGAAGATGATGATATTATCAAATATTAAATTGGAATATTCAATAAAATACAAATTAATTAATGCAATATACTTTTAAGTTAATAAGCTCACTCCATTCAGATATCATTAGCAGAATTAGAAGGCTAAAACCAAATTTAACGTCAGTTTTCTGCTCGAATAGCAGGTCAGTGACGGAGACAGCACTGGATTTGAACCCTGCATTTACTGATTTGTTGTCCAACAACTTGCAAACAAGCCACCGGTTAAGCCCAAAAAGATTTTAGAGCAATAATCATTTAGTATTTCCAAAAATACACTGAACCAGTGTTTAAAAAGGACGGGAACTAAGCTCCATAGCTCTAATTTTTTCCGAGGTGCCTTTCCCTGTCATGGGCCCATATTGGATACTAGGAGGTCTGTAAATACATTACAAGGGGGCCCAACAAATTCGACCCGTTCCCCTAGCTCCCAATTCAAGCTTTAACCACTGGAATGAATGAAGTATGAAGTACAGCATAAACACTTGAGTATATTTAGACACAACCAAGCCTGCGATGTTATTTAAAGTAACAACGTACATGTTATGAAATGTTCTAAAAGAGTTTTACGTTTTAAGAGAAAAGCAAAACCTGTGACAGTGTAGATGGAGCCAAGTGAAGGGGTAAGCATTAGATTAGATATGACGTAGATGAAGATATAGAACGCACCGGCAACACACAAATACACCGGAGTAGCTATGGCCCAGTATCTGAAGAATGAAATCATACCATAAATATCAATATTAAATTCATAGCAATCATTAAATCAACTAGTCAATCAGTCAAACAATAAATGAGTAAATCAATCAGTTAAACCGTCAATCAATTAATCGTGCACAAAGAGTAGATATAAGCTGCAGTTTATTCACAAAGCTACAATAGCCATAAAAAACAAAAAATAACTCAAAGCAAGAAAAAGGTACGGTTAACATTAGTTTCCTCACTCGAAAGCGATGTCAGTGACAGGCGAGCCAAGGATTTGAACCCCACACATACAGTTTCGCAGTCCAGTATCTTACCGACTTTGCCACTGGCTCCAGCCAGCTGATCTAAGAGCTTTACATAACATAACATAACATAACATAACATTACAGAGTTAGGAAGCAATTATATGCTTGTTTAAGACTCATCAGGCTCTTAACTAAAACCAATTAATATAAATAAAATCATACAGACTTCATGTCAACATGTCAAATTTATACATAGCCTATGTATAACACTGAACAACGTTTACTTAAACGTTTTCTTAACTAAAACCAATTAATATAAATAAAATCATACAGACTTCATGTCAACATGTCAAATTTATACATAGCCTATGTATAACACTGAACAACGTTTACAATACAATGTTTAGGTAACTAAGTTACCTAAACATTGTATGTTAAATTTATACTACAGTCTAATATATCCGCATCTAATTTATTGTAATATTGTTTGGGGGAACGCTTCTAAAACCTTGCTCAACAAATTGATAGTACTCCAAAAACGAGCAATTAGAATAATTCAACATGCAGAGTTTCGTAGTCATACAAACAATATATTTAAAGAATTTAAAATTTTAAAGTTAAGTGATATTCATATACATTGCTGTTGCGCATTTCTGTATAAACTTATTCATAATGATATGCCTTCATGTTACAACTATTCGTTGCTATTAAATAATGTTGTAAATTCTGTTTATAAATTTGAATAGTTTCGGAATTTACTATACCATCGTTCAGAACCCTCTGTCGCGAAAAGTATATTGCTGTACAAGGCCCTAAATACTGGCTATCCCTTCCACCTAATTTACGATCATCTCGTTCCGTTAATTGTTTCAATATTAATCTTCGTCAGTACTTATTAAATAGTTAAAAAATGATACTGATCTTAAATGTATAATTATGCCTACCTATTATCATTAATTTTCTTTATTTTGAATTTCTTTACTTCAATTCTTTAATTTCTACTTTATATTTTCGTTTTAAGTTCACCATGGTTCACATTTAAATTGTGCTCACTTTTTGGATTTACTTCTTTGTTTGCACTGCTTGTGAACTGTACAGGGTTGAATGACCCTTTTTGGTGATTAAATAAATAAATAAATAAATAACATGCAATTAGCATGACAATTAATCCATTATTTATCTATTATAATTCAATATCAATTAGTCAACGATAATTAAACGTTTAGTTTCTCAACCAAAGGCCATATTAAGAGTGTCAAATAAGTAACTATAGTTTGACTGCACATTTAATACAGGTTAATTAATTATTAATTATTTATTTTCTAGTCTTGACAAATTAGATCAGAATCTTACAGGTAGAATAATTTATGAAACAATATAGCCTGCTTGATAGGCTACATATGTTAACATAACCTAATTCATAGGCTATGTTAACGTGTATCCTATTTCATAGGCCTAAATATGCAATTTTAAAAAGTTATTAGTTACACATGCTAGATACTAGTGGCTTCTAGCAACAAATACATTTAGGGTGATACATATTCTTTATAAATATTGCAGTTTGACATTATATTCAATTAATTTTCTGAAAGCTGCTTCAGATTTCAAAATATCTACTCTATTAGTCTGTAGACTGTACTTTGTAGCCTTTCACATTGCGACCTCAACTGTGTTTCATTACCCTTATCGCTATCATATAAATTCTATAAATTTATAGACACAGTATATTGAATAGGACTCTTTGTGATATATTTATGTAAAACAATTGATTGTAATTTACCTTCACTAGTGGTCTCAAAAATATCCAAGACTAATCGCCAGAG
Organism: Enchytraeus crypticus; assembly: GCA_905160935.1. NCBI lineage: Eukaryota > Metazoa > Annelida > Clitellata > Enchytraeida > Enchytraeidae > Enchytraeus > Enchytraeus crypticus. The sequence goes on along the minus strand of CAJHZI010000873.1, from coordinate 2,854,093 downwards.
ACCAAGACTAAGACCGAAACCTTCAATACCAAGATCAAGGCCAAAATCTTCAAGATCAAGACCGGCAAAATCCTGTTTTAAGCCTCCAAGACCAGATCTAGAGACTGCAAGTCTGAGAGAGAGAGAGAGGGGGGGGGAGAGAAAGAGATATATATATATATATATAATATATATATATATATATATATATATATATATATATATATATATATATATATATATATATAGAGAGAGAGAGAGAGAGAGAGAGAGAGAGAGAGAAAGAGAGAGAGAGGGCAAATTTAGAGGGATAGAGAGAGAGAATGAGAGAGACAGAGGACAAATTTTAACTAAAAAATAAATAATCACACAATCTTTATTACATAGGCTGTAATTATAATTCTTTTACAAACTTTTGTGGCCAGTAGGTGAGTCCAATTGCATGCAACCAGCTGTCAGGTATATAGGCCCAGATCAGATAAACAGCTGAAACAAAAAATAGATAGGTTATTAATTATTCTAGTGTTCTAATTAAGCAACACGAGTATACATTTTTCACTCAAAAGGTACAGGCTCATACCAATTGAAAAGATCTGAAACAGAATCTTGGCTGTATAGATGGCGATACTGGAGGTAAATTACCTTCAAAGAGGTTATGTAGTAGTGGCTGCCTGAGATGACGATAAATATTGTCTTTACGTAGAGGATGTTAATCTAATATTCCTATGCAGATGGCAGTAGACTTAAACGGCCTCTCACACAATAACTAGAACCACAGATTAATCAGATATGATGAATATTTAAACTAAGCATTAAACCTACTCATCATCAATCTCTATTTGGCGTCATATTACACACTAGAGTAGTCTCTCTAATCCTTCCTCTACTGATCTCTATCCACAGCAAAGTCATATACATAACTATCCACATGATTTAGTTAGCTATCTAATATATAACTAATTTATTGTCTAATTAAGTTTATTTATTTTCTACATCAGTATTTAATATCTTAATTAATAATTAAATCTATACGAAAGCACTTTAAACCTACTGAAAACTGCACTTATACATAAGATGCAATTAATACAGATATCACAAGGAGCACCTAAATGTGGAAAATATGAATGCTAAGTGATATTACCAGTAAGCATATAGTCGTTAAGCATTTGAGGAGCTAATTGTTATACAATTTATACATTGTGTACTACCTAAATATTCGTTAAGCAGCGACAGTATTAGAAGCAATATTTGCACACAATGTCATCAAATTACAATTGGCAAATACCAGCAATGATTGAATAAGTAATTGCACATATCATAAATTTGATATGGTAATAAGCAAAGAACAGTGTATGATTTCAACTAACTTATTGAACTTACCCAGCCCGATCCAGGCAGACAGATATAACACAAAGCCATAGACAGCTCTCGAGGGAGTAGGAGAGGGTGAGGCATCAACCATATTTGTAGGTCATAAATACGTCTTTAGGTCCATACAATTATAAATAATCAAGATCAAATAAATTATAAGTAAACAGTATCGACCTAAGTAATCATAACTTCCCTGTTTACTATACTGGCTCCGCCATATTTGTTTACCCCTGCAGTCATGAAATTTCCTATGAGCGGTACTTTGTGTCAAATTCCTCCTAAAAGTGTGACGATTCATTGTCAAGGTTGAATGATATCGCCAATAGGAAATAACTAAGCAGACTCTAGCAGGTGAAGGCCGGGTGCAGTTTGTTGACGCACAAATGCTGTTTTTGTATTGTCGATCCTAGAAGTTTGATTTTAAAAGCACAAAATAATTGTTTTCAATGTGTTTCTTTCTTACCTATTAGAAGATAGGAAATGGTAAAATGTCTTGCAGCCGTATGTAGGTTAATCATCCGTCTATAGGGGGTAAATACCTAAATAAATCTCAATTTAAGGAACATTTAATAATTTTTCCTGTATTTATCGTTGTACGTGTTCAATCCAAAACCATTTCTTTTTCAAACTTCCATAAAATTTCGAACCAAAAGACTATATCTATCAGCTGTAGCAGTGGCGGATCCAGAAATTTTTAAAGGGGGGGACGAAATTTTTTTTGAGAGTACACATTTTTTGCTTACGCCCGCCTTCTTCGGGACACGTGACGCAGCCAGAAAAACTGCTGTTAGGGAGGGGCTCAACATTTTTCACTACTGCGCTCGGCTCATAGAGTGAGTGTTTCCCCGTATCTTACCCCCTCCCCTCCCCACACATGCACGTACTAAAGTGAGAGGAAAACCTAAAATGCCTAAATTCTTATATTTATTTTCGAAAAAAGTAGGTTAATTTTTACACCTCGGATGAAACTCAACTGATCAGGAAGAATTGCAAAAGTGACGTAATTTTGGCTTATACCCTCCCAGTAAAGGCTGTTTGCTCCACTGCTCTGGGACAGAATTCACATTTTTTACTTACGCCCTCTTTTCCTCCTATAGGCCTACAGTGGCTATAAAGTGGCAATTGAGAGCTAGTGAAACGATTAACCTGTTAAATTTCAAGCCCTCGTCCATTATACAAGGCTCGTAGTATGCCAAATATGGGCCCCAAATCCCATATTTGAGCTATAGTTGAATTGAGTTCCCTCTCGTCCCCCCCCCCCCCCTAACCACTGCCCTTACAAACATATTGACACAGAAATAGCCATAAAAACGATTAAAATATATAGTTTAAACATTTTTATCGCCGGGACTAAGGGAGCCCTGGGCCCCCTGGATCCGCCACTGATTACTGTTGAATGGAAATAATATACATGTATGTATTATGAATTGACGCTTGTCTCACTTGCTGCTTTTGAATGTTATTGGGCATTTCACAAATTGACTTGTTAATATTTCACTTTTATTTTTGAATTTTTGCTTTGAATATTTGTATATAGATATCTCAATATCAGGCATTGGAAATGTGGATTTGGAGAAAAATGGAGAGGATTAGCTGGACTCAAAAGGTTACAAATGAGGAAATCCTGGAGAGAGTTGGCACAGATAGACAGTTGATAAATGTATTAAGAAATAGGAAGAAGAGATGGATAGGACACATTCTAAGGGGGAAGGTCTATTAAAAGAGGTCATAGAAGGTAGAATGGAAGGAAAAAGAGGCAAGTGCAGGCCGAGATTAGGTATGTTAGATGATTTAAAAACCCACTCATATGTGGAAATGAAGAGGAAGGCGGAAGACAGAGAAGAATGGAGGCGTTATGTACCATGGACCTGCCAGTAGGCAGTGCACTAAGAGAGAGAGAGAGATATCTCAATATAGGAGGAAGTCAACTGGAAACCACCTCAGAAGCCATATCTTTCCCAAGCTATAGGCTACATAAGGTATGGATAAGGCATAGACTATGGGATTAACTTGTTGATCTAAGGAGTGCTCTTATGGAGCGAGAAAACAGAATTTGAGTATGAATATGTAACTTGAACCTGCCATTTGGCAGTGCACTGAAGAGAGATCTCAATAAACCATCTAGTTGTTAAACTGTTGATACTGACAGTGATAGATATGATCAAAGACGATGATTTCACTGTACTTTATAAAGAACTTGTAGAATGTCTTAATAGCGTAGGGGTAACGTCATGAAATTTTAAATGACAGATCCTGAGGTGAATTGAACCCTCGTGGGTTCGAATCCCAGCCGCGCTGATCTGAGTGTAAAATCTCGGATATTCACGGGACTAGTTACACGGAAAATGGAATAAAATGCCTAACGGTTTAAACATGTGGTATTAAAAAGTGATAGATATCAACATAGGTGATCATTTCACTATAATGCGTGTTTACTTTACTTTTTACTTGTAAATACTAAATATAGTCCATCTTTTCAATCCATTACTTCTTCTTTTGTTAACCTTACGTACTACAATTGTAGATGTTATTCTTACTTGCCGTTAATAGCGCAACTGCCGTTTGTGCTATTACTCCACATGGCAGGGTTTTATTCCTAATTAATTATTAAAATCAATTATTCCTAACCAATTACTCCTTACAAATTAACTATCCCTAACCCTACCCCTTACCCTAACCCTAAAGAAATTCCTATGAAACTAATAAAATTGAATAAAACTTTAAAAAATAAAAGTGACTCGATTCAGATTGAACCCCAAACCCAAGATCTAAAGCTTAGCATCTACACAACTTACACACCGATGCTTACAATTGAACCCAGTTGAATAGATGATGTCAACATAATAGGCCCTATTATCGTACTAGAAAATCGTAACCGTCTGTAACTATAATCAAAACAAACCCTGACTTGGAGCAATAGCATGCAGTTTTGTTGCAGTATTAGCGGCAAATTTAATCTTAAAAAAATAAAAACCAAATGAGCCAGAGTAATCTTCATGTCATGTATGACACGTCAAAAACTTTTAATTTGCATGGGTGTTTTAAGGATGGCCGGGCATAAATAGTTTAGATTCTATTAGAAACTGATTACAAAATTGGTGGTATTAAAATCAATTAAATATTGATAGCGTAAATAATAATATCCGTATTATTATTAATATCCGTAATTATGATTTTGAAATAATCAGCGACAATAATTACTATCGATTAACGTAGTAAGTGAAATTCTATAATTCTATCAAAAATCTAGATATGGGACATAATATAATTTAATTAAAATTAAAATTACTATATTTTATAAGTTCGAAAAACAATTGAATCAGAGGTTCAGCCATCTGGCCAAAGCATTTTTACTAAAACGAAGTCAACTAACGTTTACCTCATCTGTGTCAGAAATAACCTGTGATCTATTGGTAGACTATATCATAAACGATACCAGACGAACCTTTGGTATTTGGGTCAAGGCGATGTGTCTGGAGAAATATACGATGACGTCAGGATATAAGTATGTGACGTCACAGTGCAATCAAAATGGAAACTGGGTTCCGGATATACCAGACTGCTTAAGTAAGAGAAGGGTTCTTATTCTTTTCAGTTTACTTTAAATTCACATCTATTTTGAGCTGAGAATGATATTCGTGATGCAGTTATGATAGTTTTTAATTTACAATTTGTTAGATCGCATTTTGTATACTACTGGCTATATACTATATATATATATATATATATATATATATATATATATATATATATATATATATATATATATATATATATATATTACAGAAATAAATCATTAATTTTATTTAAATCAATCTATCCTCATCAGGGGCGGATCCAGGAATTCAGAAATTTTTTAAGGGGGGTCCGAATTTTTTTTTGAGAGTACACATTTTTTTCTTACGCCCCGCCTTCTTCGGGACACGTGACGCAACCTGAAAAAATGCTGTGGGGGGGGGGGTCTCAACATTTTTCACAACTGCTATCGACCAACAGAGCGAGTGTATCCCCGTATCTTACCCCCCCCCACTCATACACGGACGTAAGTGAGAAGAAAAACCTAAAATACCTAAAGTCCTACATTTGTTTTGAAAAAAGTAGGTTACATTTTTAACCCCTGAAGAAACTCAGCTGATCTGGACGAATTGCAAAAGTGACCTAATTTTTGTGGTAGAGGGAGGAGGTCTTAAGCCCTTCCCAGTCAAAGCTGTTTGCGCCACTGCTCCGAGACAAAGTTCACATTTTTGACTTACACCCTCGATCCTTTCCTCTTAAGAGGCCTACAGTGGTTAAAGTGAAAATTGAGAGCTAGTGAAACGATCAACATTTTTCGGGCCCCTTCCATTATAGAGGGCTCCTAGTTTACCAAACATGGGCCCCTAATCCCATCTATGAGCTAGTGGAACTGAGTTACCTCTCGATCGTACCCCCAACCACTGCTCTTACAAACATATTGACACAGAAATTGGCACAAAAACAATTAAAATATAGCTTTAAAAAATTTATCACCGGGCCTAAGGGGAGGGGCCCGGGCCCCCCCTGGATCCGCCACTGAGCTGTAGCGTCGTCACGTGAACGGTGACTTAATGACTTTTATGCAGGATTTGTGCAATATTTGTGCGAAATTTTCAATGAGCTGTACTTCATGTAAAGACGCGCATATTACAGCGAAACATAGAATTATATAAGAAGCCAAATGTTTCGAGATCTCATAAGATCTTACTTAATTAACCTGATAATCTCAGGTTAATTAAATAAGATCTGAGGTCTAGGATATCGGCTTACAATATATCAGATTAAGTGACAATGATTAAATAACCAGGTGATTTTCCAATGCCTTCCTCAGTTACTATTATACATCCGCCTGTTACGAGACAAGCAGAAAGCAGTTGGTCCACAGGTGATCTTGGGGTTCATCCAACACTCGACGGTTCAATTCCTGGGAAAGCTGATCAAAGTAAATTCTCCAACGTTCACAGAAAAGTTAAACCGATAGTATGTGCTATCTCGTTTAATATATGATTTAGAAACATTTTAACGGTTTAATAAATGATGTTAAGTGGCAAACATAATCATAGACAAAAATACATAACGTGTGTTGCAATGATATAATAAAATGCACAAATCTACGGTTACAAACACTAGTCGTTTATGAGACATTTGATACTTGTTGAAACCATATCAAAGCAACAGTCGTCTATAAGTAATTTGATACTGGTTGTGCAACCATCTCAAAGCAACAGTCGTCTATAAGACATTTGATACTGGTTGTGCAACCATCTCAAAGCAACAGTCGTCTATAAGACATTTGAGACTGGTTGTGCAACCATCTCAAAGCAACATTCGTCTATAAGACATTTGATACTGGTTGTGCAACCATCTCAAAGCAACAGTCGTCTATAAGACACAGCATCACTAGCACGGAGATATCTCAGTATATCTCGAGTACGTAGATCAGTATATGAGGGGTTCCAATCCTGTGCTCGTCCTTCACTGATATCGCTTTCGAGAGAAGAAACTGCCATTACCATTAGCCTTACCAGCTTTTAAGGAATTCACTTTAATAAATTACAATCTCTCTCTCTCTTCTCTCTCTTTCTAGTGTTTTGCCAAGTGGAGGTCCAAGGTAGGCTATATATTCCTACTCACATGCTGTTTTTCACGCTCCATCGATCAACAAGGTAATCTCTTCACAAGAGGCTTTGCCTTATCCACACGTTATTAAAGCATATAGATTAGGAATAATGAGGCTTCTGGGGTGCTGTCCCGTTGTCTTCCTCATCGCCTCTTACAACAAGTGCAGCTAATGGTTGGTCTATTCTTTAATGTCCCGAAACAAAATGGGAAATTACAATACATACACTAAAATCCCCAAATAGTTAAATAACTTATTACAAAATTATAACACTGACTGCATCTTTAGTGATTCCTGCCAAAGGAAATATAATATTGGTTCATAAGAGTGCTTAATAATTATACTATCTCCATCTTAATCACAGCTCGTCCTATCTCTGATGTGCTTACGTACGATAAAACTGACGTCAGCCAAGCTTTAGGCCTTAGAAAATTAAGTAATTAATTAATCTTAGGATTTTTTTTGTTCCTTTAATTACACACATGACATACCGCATGTGCTACATGGTTTCCTTTCTTGGTTTCTGTTTTTGCAATTTTCAGTATTTCCTCCATTCCTTTCCATGGTTATTAGTTGTATGGAGCGAGAAGGTAAACTTTGAGTGTGAATATGTATCTTGAACATGCCACTTGGCAGTGCGCTGAAGAGAGAGACAAGATTGCACTAATGGCTGTCAAGGATATAAATATGCATGCATTCTTACTATATCTTGACTTACATGTAAGCACCTCCGAACTAATATTCAGGTGAAGACAATTTTTTAAAACCCAAATTGCACTTTATTTCATAGGAGCATAATATTTTTTTTAAGACTTGAATGTAACTACGATGTATTAAAATTATAATCATCCATCATATTTGGAATATTATACAGTATAGTGATAGATGTAGTAATACCAATATAAAAACATATTTTAGTAAAATAAAAAAAAATTTACTTAGATGTCCATCAAGAGTCCAATTATATTTATACTTATTCGGCGTACAGATGTGCACACTATGTATATTTGTACAATACAATACAAATATGTGTACAACAGTACAGTGCACACATTTGTACTACAGTCAGCAGCAGTTTAAATCTTATAAACTATGGACTAAACTCTGGCAGAGCCTTTAGTTTCTCTTTGTCTTCGTCGGTGTCATCTCTGACAAGGAACATGGAATGACCGGAGCCACACGCCACCTGGTGAACGTGTAATCCACTAAATGGTTTGGCTTCCTCTGGAATGGATGAAGTCTTCATGGCTCCCTCTCCATAACCCTGCACAATAAATATTCCATAACCCTGCATAGTAAATATTCCATAACCCTGCATAGTAAATATTCCATAATCCTACATCATAGATATTACATAACCCCGCACAATAAATATTCCATAACCCTGCATAGTAAATATTCCATAACCCTGCATCATAAATACTCCATAATCCTACATCATAGATATTACATAACCCCGCATAATAAATATTCCATAACCCTGCATAGTAAATATTCCATAACACTACATAGTAAATATTCCATAACCCTGCATAGTAAATATTCCATAACCCTGCATAGTAAATATTCCATAAACCTGCATAATAAATATTCAAGGATCATTCATTCCATGTCAACTGGTCCAATGCTTCCCAGGTGACCATCTCAGATTTAAACAATATTTTAACAGTGTAAAGTAAAATAAGTCTCTAAGCTAGATTTAAAAGTTAAAATCAATTTGTTGACCAGTTAGGGAGTTATGGTGGTCATTTCGACCCCACCATAGATCCATATTGGCGCGAAAAATTAAACACGTGTTATTTTTTCTGTATTTTGAACAGCTATAATTTGGCTATTTATGGTCGTATACATACGAAACTTCTCAACAATACTATATTTGATGCGTAGATTCAGAAAAAGCACTCAGAATTCAAGTGGCATGTATATCTTGGCTGCTATAGCAGCTCAAACTTGATGTTTTGCAAAAGTAGAAATTTTTGAAAAGCCAACTTTGAGTCCTGATAATTCTCAAAATTGACCAACCACATTATTGCAAACCATTTAGTATAATATGGACATATCTCAATAACATAAAGCACTTGTCACCCTCAGAAGCAGCTTGGATTTAGAAAACCACTAGCTCAAACCTTAGAAAAAAATTCAAGCATCACCCAATTTTTGGACAACTTCAAGGCCATGGTTAGGCATGTAGGCAGTTGATCACAACCTTGAAACTGCTGCTACTCAGAGGTCGGCATGTTACTAACTTACTGTAAAAATATTTATTTCTCAACTCTGTCAGAACATATAGCAATAGCCATGTAAACTTACCCATCGAAGGTCGTTTTTACACAAAAAATTAAAGAGCTTATAATTTTTCGCTACTTTAAAGCGCTATATCTCGTCTGTTTATGGTCCTATCTATATGAAACTAATTTAAAGTAGCGAAAAATTCTAAGTTTATTTTTATAAGCTTTATTTGTGAAGTCAGCATCTTCGCAGCTCCACCGTGTCAAACGTTAAAAGAACCCATACGCTCATTATGCAATTTAAAAAATTTTAAATGTGCTTTTTCTGAAGTAGACTAAAATAATATTTTATTGGCAAAACCTTATTTGAGAAAGCCACGTTTATAATTGCTTCATACGAAAGTGAATAAAGAAATGTTTTTTCTTTTACCTTATAGGGCCTAAGATCTAGTGGAATCTCTTGAGTGAGGAGGTGCTAACTATGCAGAGCTGGATAATAACTAAGAGTTCAATAGATTGTGAACAGATTTTGATTGGGGATTGGAGACACGCTTTCATCTTAACTGTACTATATTCATCATCATCATCATCTTCCCTTGAATCCCAGTTTAACTAGGGTCGGGATACGAATAGACTGTCTCAATCCTCTCTGTCCTACATCATATTATCAGTCAATCCCCTATTGTACTATATTATTAGTCTTGAAAATTATACAACAACCTGGTCAGCTAAAGGACACATATAATTACAATAATCTTCTAGAATATAAAGGACCAACCAATTCTCCATAGGTCGGATGGGCGCCCCAGGTAACGATGGAGTTGTCAGCCTGTAGGACAATGCTCTTGTTGCTGTATAATAGGTTACACACACAAAACAATTCTTACATCATCATCATCATCCCTTAAATCCCAGTTTAACCAGGGTCGTGATAACAAAACACTTCTTACATAAATATTGAAAATGTCACATGAATATAATAACAGCATGATGAAGTACTATATTGTTTTCCTTGAAAAAATTCTCACATAATGCAAGACATTACATATTAGAGGCAGGTTTTGTGCACAAGTAGAGAATACATCTCAGAATTGCTAGACCTGTGTTCAAAACCCAGATTAGTCAGAAATGACTTTATCCTAAGGGAACAGAAGAAGATAAATCTTAAATCCGCTTAATCCAGAGAGAGAGAGAGAGAGAGAGAGAGAGAGAGACAGAGAGAGAGAGAGAGAGAGAGACAGAGAGAGAGAAGGGGAAAGAGAAAAAGAGACAACTATAAACAGAAACACCAACAGATAGACTGGTATAAAAAGGGAAGGTTAATGTCAGTTTCCTCACTCGAAAGCGATGTCAGTGACGAGCGAGCTCAGGATTTGAACCCTGCACACACTAATCCGAAGTCGAGTATCTTACCGATGTCGCCACCGGCTCCAGCCAGTATAGAAAAAGAATAGAAAGGAAGACGTAAAATGAGATATTAATGGGCACAAACCAGCAGCCAATCAGGTTGATCTTCCACCCTGAGAGGTCGTTGACTGGTTTAGGATACATGGCTGCCTCACCCGTCTTCTTGGTCTGACCCCATACATACAGTGCACCTACACATCACACACATACATACACATCAACACATACAGTGCATCTACACATAACACATAGACAGACATCCACTCGCCTCTGCATTACTCTACATCACCTCCACTAGTTATGACAAAACAGAAGGAAGAAAAAGTAACAACATCGAGGACAAGGTGAAGAATAGGTTCTTGCAGAGGAACATCATAGAGAAATCATTGGCTGAAACATCATAGAGAAATCATTGGCCGGAACATCAGAGAAATCATTGGCTGGAACATCAGAGAAATCATTGGCTGGAACAACATAGAGAAATCATTGGCTGGAATATCATAGAGAAATCATTAGCAGGAACATCATAGAAATCATTGGCTAGAACATCAGAGAAATCATTGGTGGGCACATCATCGAGAAATCATTGGCTGGAACATCACAGAAATCATTGACTGGAACCAGCCTTAGGATGATCAAACGATATGACCAACATCAGACATCGATGATAATACGGTGACTTATGACAAAGAGTTATATGCGACTTTTGGTGTAGGGTTATTCGTGACTTATGGTATTGATTGATAAGGTGACTTATGGTATAGAGTGATTCGGTCACATATGATATAGAGTGATATGGTGAATTCTGGTATAGAGTGTTACAATGACTTATCCTATAGCGTGACTCGGTGACTTATGATATAAAGCTAAACGGTGAGTTAGTTTGATATAGAGTTATAAGGTGACCTATGATATAGAGTGATACGGTGAATTATGGTAACAGTGATATGGTGAATTATGGTAAAAAGTGATACAGTGAATTATGGTAAAAAGTGATACGGCGAATTATGGTAAAAAGTGATACGGTGAATTATGGTAAAAAGTGATACGATGAATTACGGTAAAAAGTGATACGGTGAATTATGGTAAAAAGTGATACAATGAATTATGGTAAAATGTGATACGGTGAATTATGACAAACATCAGACACCGACCTCTACTAACATCAGACAATTTAGTAGACCACTCACCAGCCTTGTTGACGGCCATGGTGAACGTAGAGCCAGCGGCTATCTTCATGGCTCCTCTGCTCGGTCCATCAAAGAACTTCAACAAGCGTGGCACCATCTCATCCTTGTTGTCTCCATGTCCCAGCCTGCCATAGGCTCCAAACCCCCACGTGAATACTCGCTCCTTCTTATCCAGTATCACCTTAGTCAATCAATCAATCAATCAATCAAGCACGTGAACACACGCTCCTTCTTATCCAGTATCACCTTAGTCAATCAATCAATCAATCAATCAAGCACGTGAACACACGCTCCTTCTTATCCAGTATCACCTTAGTCAATCAATCAATCAATCAATCAAGCACGTGAACACACGCTCCTTCTTATCCAGTATCACCTTAATCAATCAATCAATCAAGCAGGATACACCGGAGGGTTATAATTATTATTATCTAATATCATCCAATATTACCTAATATCTCTACATATCAGCCCAATTTAAACTGAGATTTAGGGAAAGATGATGATGATGATTCTATCTCTACAAGCACTTACTATGTGGTTCTGACCGCATGCTATATGATCATATCTCTACAAGCACTTACTATGTGATTCTGACCTCACGCTATATGATCTTTTCTCTACAAGCACTTACTATGTGATTCTGACCGCACGCTATATCGTCGACCTCTACGTCGGTGACGGGGTTGAGTGTGTTGTCACGAGCCTTGTCGATGAAGACCATCAGACGTCTGGGACGTGTCTCACAGGAGAATCCAAGTTTACTGCTGGACACAAAGTATTTACCGTCTGTGTTGTGACCTACAGCACAACAACAACAACCTCACTGGTTCAACTGCCATAACTATTTAAAGTTGCTAAATCTAATAAAAAACGGAATTAGTTTGGTGCTTCTGTCGTCGATGATAAGAACAGCAACATGATTCTAGCTTCCTTAGAAACAATAAAAGTTCTAAGTACTCCCCATCATCGATGACAGAAATTTGCAGCAATGATTATAATATAGTCCCATTGACAGTATCTGTATTACTTTTGTTACGACCAATAACCCTGACAACAATGGCAACAATAGCAACAGTCACATCAATGGTAACAGTGACAACAATGGTAACAGTGACAACAATGGTAACAGTGACAACAATGGTAACAGTAACAACAATGGTAGCAGTGACAACAATGGTAACAGTGACTACAATGGTAACAGTGACAACAATGGTAACAGTGACAACAATGGTAACAGAGACAACAATGGTAACAGTCACAGCAATGGTAACAGTGACAACAATGGTAACAGTGACAACAATGGTAACAGTGACAACAATGGTAACAGTGACAACAATGGTAACAGTGACAACAATGGTAACAGTCACAGCAATAGTAACAGTGACAACAATGGCAACAGTAATCATAATGAGCTGTCATCGCTCGAAACTACAATTTCTTACAGTGCAGAATTTGAGTCAATACATAGATACACACAAAATGGTGCATGCATAGAATACAGAGACTAAGTCTTATCAAGATTATATCTGACAGGTACAGGCTTATAAATGAACAAAAATTGCTGCTAGATATAGGGTTTTGCCTTATATCAGCCAACTTAGCACAGGTAAAACTATGATAGATCAAAATGAATTATGAATATGCAGTAGATCTTTAGACTAATGGTAACATGTCAGTCTTCTCTTAGACTACAATCTAAACATAAGGTCTTGAAAATGCAACAATGCCTTCATCGCCCAAGGGCGTAATGAACCCAGCAATCCTAAAAGAGCATGTGTATATAAATCATTCTCAGTTAGATTCCGAACAAGCTATTAACATTAAAATAGCACCAAATTTTTAATTTAATTGGGCAAATATCCACGCTGATAAAACTGTAGTCCTGGCAACCAAACAGCTACACGGGTAATCACTTGCCGGATGATTTAACATAAGGGAACATATAACGGACTGAAGAAATTGAATATATATGAAACATATCAGAAAAAAGTTGAAATCAGCTGAGAGCAATTTAAAGGTCAAATTTAAAAAAGGTAGAGCAAGAGAAATAGTGTGAGAGAGAGACAGATAGAGGGAGGCAGACAGAGGGAGAAAGGCAGAGAGAAAGAGAGGGGGAGAGAGAGAAAGAGAGAGCAGTCAAAGAGAGAAAAAGTGAGAGAGGCAAAGAGAGAAAGGTCAGAGAGGTAGAGAATGGTGTGTGTGTGTGTGAGAGAGAGAGAGAGAAGAGAGAGAGAGAGAGAGAGAGACAGAGAGAGTACACTAACCTAGCTGACCGTACTCAGGATTACCGAACGTGTAGGCGTTGCCAGTGACGTCTGCAACAGCAGAGAAGTCTGCACCACATCTGATCAGCCGTATGGCTGGACCTCCATACTGAAGCTATATAATTAATCAATCAATAAATCAATCAGCTAGAGAATCACATCCTATCAACTTAAAATGTAATGCTTATCTGATCAACTTAAAATTCTAATGTCTCCACACAAGTGTCTAATAAAACACTACAGCAGGAGACCATAACAACAACTTTTTCACTCCACGACCAAAAACTTTCGCACTCTAAGCATAATACAAAACTCAAAGCAATTTCAAATTCCACAAAAGACCCCATTCATATCCTCTTTAGGACTTTTACGAACTTCTGACATCTTACTGAACTTCTATAATTTCATGACGACTAATAAGTTCAATTTAAAAAACACAAGATGATCTGATTAACAAATCAGCAGACCTGATTAACATATCAGCTGATCTGATTAACAAATCAGCAGACCTGATTAACATATCTGCTGATCTGATTAACAAATCAGCAGACCTGATTAACATATCGGCTGATCTGACTAACAATTCAGCAAGATTAACAGGTCAGTGGACGTGATTAACAAATCAGCTAACCAGATTAACAGGTCAGCTGATCTGTCAATCAGTTCAGTTGATCTTTTAATAAGGTCACTTGATTTGTTAATCAGGTCAGCTGATCTGTTAATAAGGTCACTTGATTTGTTAATCAGATCACTTGATATGTTAATAAGGTCAGTTCATCTGTTAATGAGGTCGGTTGTTGGTTAATCAGATCAGTTGATCTGTTCAGTTACATAGCAAGTTCTCCAAAAGTCTACCAATAACATAAAGATTAAAGATTAATTATACTTGAAACGTTTACATCTCTTAATCTCTTGAATTTTCGGCCAAAAGGAAGGTACAATGTTGATATTCCTACTTAATGTTGCCTTCAAGCTCCATATCTATAGAGCACTTCATTGATCATCACATCAATCCGTTCACCAACATGGTATGCCTTATCTATCTCTTCCATGTAGTAGTCTATAGAATGAGAAAGGTAAAGCTTCTGAGGCAAGTTTCCTTTGCCTTCCTCACTTCTTGCTCAGACGTCTCTTATGACACGTGCAGTTTACTGTTTGTCTACTTATCAATGGCCCAGACAAAACATGGGAAGAATTCTTAATGTAAAGTATCTTTTTTAATTATGAGAGATGAATTGCAGCACAAACAGACCTTTGTAGGTGAGTTGACGATGGCAGTTTGATTGCCTATACCCAGCTGTCCACTGGCATTGGCTCCACACCCATACACCTTGCCGTGATCTACAAAATAGGCATGGAAATTTTAATAGATTTAAATATAAGAAAAGTCAAATTCAATGAAAAAATTCAAAATTCAAATTCAATTCAAAGTCAATTCTGGTAAAACTAATGTCCATACAGATTTTAGTGCATTAAAAACCACCTACTAGAGGAAAGAATGGTTTATATTCATAGTATACTCTATATTTATGCAGACCTCTTCTCTTCTTAAAACTGCACTGGCTACCAGTTTCCGAACGTATAAAATTCAAGATAGCTTCATTGAACTTCAAAAGTTTAAATTATGGTAAACCATCCTATCTATCTGATCTTTTATCAATCTATCAACCCTCTCTTAGTCTTCGTTCCTCTAGAAAAAACCTCACCGTACCAAATATTAAATTCGCCACGGGCAGACGCTCCTCCATGTTTTTGGCTCCGACAATATGGAACTCTCTGCCACAATATCTTCGATCTTGTAATTGTATTTGTACTTTCCTTGGCATGTCAAATACCCATCTCTTTCCACAATAGGTCTAAATTTTGACCCGCTTGCCTTGGATCTTGGACTTGCACTGTTTTGATCTCGCTTTCTCTTGTGGTCTCTGTGTACTCAGTCTTCATCGCGTGGTGCTTTGGCGCCTGTTTGTGTCGTGTCTGCAAGAGACGTCCCTGACATTGGCTTATGGCGAGGAACCGGACGTTAAATTCTTATTCACTGATATTGATTTAAAGTATGCTTTATAGAATGTTTTATATTCATAGTATACTTAACAGTTTAAGTATGCTTTATAGACCTCAACTCTTAGTAATAATTAACAGAACTCTTAGACACACAAGTGAATATGTATGAACAAGTACAAGCTGGCCATGCCAAGGAAGGAGTTTAACGAGTGAAATATACTGATCCAGAATCAAAGAGCATAAACGAACCTGCTAGGAAGAGCGTGTGAGCACGTCCGCAAGCCACTGAGATGACATTGACACCACCCAAACCAGACACCAGTATAGGTCCATCACGTCCTAGCACGTCCCCGACACCTAGCTGTCCACTCTCGTTACGTCCTGCACATAAATCAATCAATCAATCAAACAATCAGGACAACCATGCCACATTATCAGGTCCTAGCATGTCACCGATACCAAGCTACCAAATTAAAATTACAACAGTATCTTACTGATGTAAGATACTGATATAATTTTAATTTGGTAGCTTAAAGTGTAAGAGTAACTACTCTCACACGTTAAGCTTTTCTCAAACTGACCCTAATGCCAACAGGTTAGCTTCACACCAGAGAAGAAGCACTAGCATCGAGTTTTGTACATCAAATATTAAAAAAATTGAGCAAGATTGAAACGATTCAAACAAAGATCAACTTAAGAAATCAACTTCAGATAGAGTAATTTAAGATTATTATCACACTGATAAGTTTATTTAATAGACATAATGGTCACAACTAAAACACTCACTTAGAAAACATAACTGTCACAACAGTGAAGTTAAATTATGAAACACAGTTGTTGCAACTGTTAAGCAAACGTATAATAATAATATTAATTAATATAATGATTTAATGTATGTTTCCTCATACAAGGATGATGTCAGAGACATCTCCCCATCACATGTCACTACAAATCTATTCACCCCAAACGATCTGAAAAAACATGTGCTGAAGAGAAAGAAAACTATCCTAAATGGTTCGGTGATCAAAAAACAGTCACGCAAAGATGAAAAAAGTCTATAAACATCTTTTGTTGTACTATAATTATGTTAGTTTATTAGCATCAAAGTAAAAACAAAAATTTTGAGAGAAATCACAGTACACAGACACATCATGCAAACGTCTATGGTGGGAAGAGAGAGAGATATGTGTTTATTTCAGCATCAACACCAAATCTTCTGACAAATACAAATAGAAATAAACATTTAAAAGAAATAAAATAAAAAATTCCCAGAAACACAGGGTATCAAACAGGGTAGAAACTAGAACAACGGCCGTCAGGGAAGATGATACATATCTTATCTAGCTGACCACCGTCTACAGCTATATTAATGTCTTGTATAATGCTAAATCAACTGAAATACACACTGAAAAGAGATACAACAACGACAAGCACAAACCAAACGTGTAGACTTTTCCCTCGGTGGTGATGAGAGCACTGTGACAGGCCATGCAGCCTGAGGCAATGCTTCTAATCGTCAAGTCCTGCAGGCCCCCCAGCCGATGAGGTCCCCACAGGTTCCTGCCCGAGCCTGCCTTCACTGCAACAACAACAACAACAGTCTGTGTAGTGGTTGTCTACCCACAATGCCGTTCGTGCTGCTGATCTATATAGCCATTGCTATAGCTAGTGGTAACATCAGCTTCCTCACTCAAAAGCGATGTCAGTGACGGGCGAGCCCAGAACTTGAACCCCGCACATACTGATCCGCGGTCGAATATCTTACCAACATCGCCACTGGCTCCAGCCTTGATCTCCATCATGCTGATTAATCTCCACAATCTAGCTTCAATTTAAACAAATTTTCCCCTATATATCAGTGGGCTGAACAACACTTAGAAGCAGATTCAAGCAGTGCCACCTTGAAGTAGCATTTGCTACATCAAAGACATATTTATTTTGTTCATATAACAAATCACACAGCACAGCAGTCAACATACTTCGAATAACATAAAGGTACTTAAGTAAAATGCAAAGACAGGCACTCTAATATATGTAAAACCAGGCCATCAATGAGGGACCATAACACCCAATCTAGGTGACCACCTGGATACTACATAAGTTAACACTACATAATTCATGTGGCACAAGTACTTTTTAAAAGTAACTTTTTCAACCACTACAAATTTTCTAAGAAAAGATATACATATACTTACTTATATAATGAAAATCTATTTAATATTTATACATCTACGTACATAATGTACTGGCTGGAGATAGTGGCGATATCAGTAAGATATCCGACTGCGGATCAGTAATTGTGGGTTCAAATCCTGGGCTCGCCCAACACTGATATCGCTTTTGATACACGAAACTGACGGTAACATTAGCTTTACAGCTTTTAATTTTACATACTAGAAACACTTGGGTGAACAGGATTGTTTTCTCAAGGAATGACGCCCCTACACAGTAAATGTTAGTCGAAGCTGAGGAAGGCATACGGGGCCCACCTCGTCATAAGCAGAATCCCCCATGAATAATGGTATATCAAAAGGAATGTTATAGATGATTTAAAGATTCACTCGTCTGTGGACATGAAGAGGAAAAAGAAAGAGATGAGTGGAGGCGTTATATACCATGGACCTGCCAGTAGGCAGTGCACTAAGAGGGAGAGACAGACTAGAAAAACAAGCAAAGCACTCACCTCCCTTTGGCAGCTGCTTCCTGCCTGTCAGCTCCCAATTTGTACTTCCACATATTAACAGTTGTCCAGTGAACTTGTCTCCTTCAAATATCTAAAGATATTATATATATATATATATATATAGATCCTTACCAACGTCAGAAAGGGTATCGGTTGGTGAGAGTCTAGGCTACAGAAATTACTAAAAAAAATTTAAAGAATGAAAAAGTCTCAAATAGGGGATTGGCTGGTGGTGTGGTGTAGGACAGAGAGGATTTGAGACAGTCTATTTGTATCCCGACTCTAGTTAAACTGGGATTCAAGGGAAGATGATGATGATGATTTACAAAAAAATAAGTATCTACAATAAAAACTAAATTGAAAAAACTATACTAAAATTATACTTTCACTAACAACATCAATTACAAATAATTTTAAAAATCAAACCATGCTGATATCATATCAAATTTACACTTTAGAGCATTCTATAAACAATTAAAAACCAATAGGACAGCCAAAAGGGATGGGGCAATTAGGAATATGATTACGGGTGAAGTTAAGTTCAGTGCCATCTGGTCTAACTCTCAATTAAATAGTAACCTTGTGTTGAGATCAGGCTAAAATCAGGTACTCAGAATTCATACGAATAAGTTTGAAAAATTGTCCTTAATATTAGGTTTCTTATAATAGTTATAAACTAATACTAGTTCACTTAAAATTTACATTCCTTAACCTCTAAAACACCCACATAGATCTAATATTACAAATTATTTAAATGCATGAAAATAATAATAAGTCAACATAGCTTCTTCAAGTCACCTTTATCACTACTAATTGTAAGTAGTGTAACACTAAAATATCCTTACAATAATTCATTACAATTCTAAACACAATGAACGATAACATAAGATTCTTTCTTAGATTTTAAAATTATATATTTATAAGCATTATAGGTAGTAGGATTTTTTATGGTTGCATCTATCTATAGGTGTGTTTTTAGTTAAGTCTTTTCTTCTCTTTTTAATTAAGTACATTAATACTCCAAATTCTTGTATCCGGGTTACTGAAGAATAGACCAACCGTACACTACTCCTGTCGTAAAAGGTGACAAAGTCAATAATAATAATAATAATAACACGCATTATAGTGAAATGATCAACTATGTTGATATCTATCACTTTTAATACCACATGTTTAAACCGTTAGGCAATTTATTCCATTTTCCGTATAACCAGTCCAGTGAATGTCCGAGATTTTACTCTCAGATCAGCGCAGCTGGGATTCGAACCCACGAGAGTTCGATTCATCTCAGGATCAGTCATTTAAAACTTCATGACGTTATCTACACCCTTAACCATTGCGCTATTGAGACATTCTAAATTCTACTGAGCAGAATAAATTTCTAGGTACTTTTATTAAAAAATTATCATTATATTAAAAATTGCACAGTTCTACATTTACTATTATCAATATGAAACACTGACATTACACTGTGTTATATAATAATTAAACTTACGCAGTTAAACCTAAGCAAAAACTTGGTAGAAACCAAACACTTAACAGCAGGATCTGCACTACAAGTTAAATTTAAAGCACTAAGATCCAAACCAACGGCAGAAAGAGCATTCAGTTGAGAGCGCCTAGGCTATTCAAGGGTAGTTGATGACTCAAATTATTTATCTTCACTTAGTTTGATTTGATTTTTGCTATATAGACCTAATTGAATTTGAATTAAAATGATTTGATTTTACAAATAACATTCTTTTTGAATGAGATCAATTTCAAGAAATTATGATAGACTCAAATAATACAGTACAAAGACTTACCGGCGCTGAATTGTCACCGGCTGAAGCTTCGATTTCCTCTACCTGCTGCTCATCACCAACATCGCTCGGATTACTGTCGCTATCAGATTTACCGGCTCGCTTCGATCTCTTATTTGAATCTTCACCATCCTGCACTCCATTCTTGCGCTTTTTAGGAGGCATGGCGTCTTATCTACTATCGAGTGACTGCTAACTTGAAAGATCCGCTTCGATTGCCAAAAATTTTCGACTGAGTTAAGCAATCAACAATACTTAGGCAGCGATATTTAAAAACAAAAACACAATGAACGATAACATAAGATTTCTTTGTGAGAATGCTACAGCTTCTTATTCTTGTTTACAAGAACGATCGGTGATATATTCCACTTTGTTTTTTCGCATTGTTATCCACTTACCTTAGCTTCTAGAATCAATAATATTAGGCACAGAAAAATATTTCGTGCACTGCCATATGTGTTCACTGCTGAAAAGCAATTACTACAATCTTGTGGCTCAAAATTGGCAGCCCTAAGAAAAATTGGAATATCATTAAAAACTGAAATCTTTTATATTTAACTACCCTATAGGCTGTATAGGGCCCTGGCTAAAAATAGATAAAAGTAGGACTTTATTTAATTTAATTAAAACAAGGTCAAGAAATGTTTCGAATAATTCCTCTGCGCCCTGTGAAGCCGTACGTATTCACCAGTGTGCCACGAACGCAGACAGCACTAATTAAATTGTTGGAGTGCAATAGACAGGCCCTGCTACAGAAAGGCTTTTTCACATTGATCGCCTGTAACAGCGTTGGTTCTCAATCAATCGATCAATAAGAATTTAACGTCCGGTTCCTCGCCATAGGGTAATATCAGGGACGTCTCTACACAAGCAGGCGCCAAAGCACCACATGATGACGATGAGTACACAGAGACCACAAGAGAAAGCGAGATCAAAACAGTGCAAGTCCAAGATACATGGCAAGCGGGTCAAAATGTGTAACAATGGCGGAAAGGGATGGGTTATTAGCTTGCCAAGGAAAGTACAAGTACAATTGCAAGGTCAAAGATCTTGCGTCAAAGAGCCATATTGTCGGAGCTGAAACCATGAAGGAGCGTCTGCCTATGGCATACTTAATGTTTGGTACAGTAAAAAGGTTCTACTGCCTAATTCGTTTATGAAGTCTGACGCGGCAAAGTTGACAAAGGGCCCAAGGTCTCAAAAGCAAGGAGCATAAAGATGTAGTTGCTACAGACTTCTTCAGTGCACTGCCAAGTGGCAGGTTCAAGGTACATATTCATACTCAAAGTCTGTTTTCTCGCTCCATAAGAGCACTCCTTAGATCAACAAGTTAATCCCTTCACAAAGTCTATGCCTTATCCATACCTTATGTAGCCTATGGCTTGGGAAAATACGGCAACACTTATTACGAATTCTGACGCGATTAGACAAACAATTTTTCTCAGGAAGAATGAGATTTTTTAATCTACGAAGTCTGTAAAACAAGGAACGTCTCGACGATTCATAATAAAACTTGTAGCTACATGTATATACAGCTGTACATTGCTATTTTAAATCCACTTCACGCTACAGCCTAAGTGTCAGATATTACACTCACGCTACAGCCTAAGTGTCAGATATTACACTCACGCTACAGTCTAAGTGTCGCCTCCGCAACAGATTTTGACTATAAAGAGAGCCGACAAGTGCCGTCACTATATCCTTCTCATTATATGTTAATACATAATCACATAGTTAAGGCACTGCCTTAATTATATGGTCTTATTATAAATATAGTCCCGAGCTCAACAATTTATCTTCAGGGACGAATCGAGTATCGTTTTCGGCGAGACTAAGACCACAGAAGTCACAAAGTTTAACGTCAGCTTCCTGCTAGATAGATACCCATACTGTGGTTCGTTGCGAGCCAATAGTAAAATTGGTACTTGGCAAGTCAGAGTTGAGTCTAAAAAACTGGATGTGCCACCTGATGAGAGAAAATGAATAAATTTCATAAACTTCTGCAGCTTAATAACATTTAAGAAAAAAATTCGTACGCAGGTGAATACGATGAGTTCAATAATTAATTATTAGATATTACATATAACAACATACACATGCTGCCTGTAAGAAATATTCTACTATATGGTGTTAAAACAGAGAGAATGAAGAGGGCAGAGAGAGAGAGAGAGAGAGAGAGAGAGAGAGAGAGAGATACAGTGAGAGCGAGAGAGAGAGAGATACAGTGAGAGCGAGAGAAAGAGAGAGATAAAGAGAGCGAGAGGCATACAGCTACACAGGGAGAGACAGATTAGAAGTGTGTTCATGCTAGAGAGAGAAAGAAAGAGAGAGAGAGAGAGAGAGAGAGAGAGAGAGAGAGAGAGACAGAGAGAGAGACAGAGAGGCCAGAGTTAGAGAAGATGAAAGAGAATAGAGAGAGTTAACAGAGGAAAATAAATATACAAACCAGTCCGTGCACAGTGATTATAAATCAGTAAAACTACATATAGGATCATAATCTAGCAAAAGAGTAGGCCTAATAAATCAGATACATTAACTAATTAACCTCTGTAACACCCATCAATGGCACAAAGTCTGCAACATAACGCATATGAGTATCATATATTATTAATTATAGATTATATTAGTACTTATATATTCATATAGCGCACATAAGGACATGTACAGAAAATCATTTCAATCAATAAAATTGCCCTGCACACATAGTTAATAAAGCGGATGTAACAAATAGTCAATTATACACTTGTACGCCTTCTAAAAACATAATAATTGCACACGAGAACTATTATTATTCCTATTGCCGTAGCGCAATAATAACTGCAAACAAATATCAAATATCCTTTCTCTCACATTAGCGACAAGTGGCAGGTTCAAGGTATATATTCCTATTCCTTAAGTCTGCATTCAGGTTCTGTAAGAATATTCAGCGAACCAAAGAGAAGATTCCAACATCCCAGACACGAGAAAAACGTCAAATGCTCGAACAGCATTCAATGTTATACAGAAAACACCATTTTTTTCTGTCACACAAGTTCAGAAATGCATTTTCGTGCCGTATCATTACATCTACCACAGCTCAATAAGATGCATTTTAAACGCCAGTAACAGAATCGTCAATAGGTGTACTTAAGCGCCTTTCTTTACACCAATAGTATAGTGTTAAATATATCACTATAAATAGTTAAGTAACTAGCATCATCATCATCATCATCATCATCATCATCATCATCATCATCATCATCATCATCATCATCATCATCATCATCATCATCATCATCATCATCATCATCATCATCATCATCATCATCATCATCATCATCATCATCATCATCATCATCATCATCATCATACATCATCATCATCATCATCATCGCATCATCATCATCAATCATCATCATCATCATCATCATCATCATCATCATCATCATCATCATCATCATCCATCATCATCATCATCATCATCATCATCATCATCATCATCATCATCATCATCATCATCATAATCATCCATCATCATCATCATCATCATCATCATCATCATCATCATCATCATCATCAGCATCATCATCATATCATCATCATCATCATCATCATCATCATCATCATCATCATCATCATCATCATCATCATCATCATCATCATCATCATCATCATCATCATCATCATCATCATCATCATCATCATCTTCTACCGTTAAATCCCAGTTTAACCAGGGTTGGGATATGAATAGACTTTCTCCAGTCCTTTCTGTACCACACCATATTATAAGTCAATCCCTTATTTTTCATGTCCTTCTTAATCACCGCATCCCACGACAATTATGGTCTACCTCTCACTAGCTTAGCATCCAACTCCTCCAAACTCTCTTTACTAAATCCTCATCATAATCAGCATAATCATCAGCGCATCTGGCCAGTAAACTTACAATTATTAATTTATCACCCAGTCAATATTAGCCCTTAGCACTGCCAGACAAATGAATATTAATTTACAAGTCTTTAATTTCTTTAATATCCTCTCTGCTGACGTATACAGTGATGGATCCAGGGGGGGCCCCCTGGATCCATCACTGTAGCACAATTTGAGTAGCTTCGAAAATATTGCACTTGCTACAGTTCAATAAATGACACCCACAAACCTATTTATAATTATTTAATATTATAAAACATTCAACAATTCCTGTAGACAGGCATTAGTAAGTAAATGGCGTAGCAAAAGTTATAAATAATATGTCAGTGCAACAAACAGAATCGAGTTTCATTAACTGTAAATCATAGATCAGTAGTAGACAGAAATAGATCAGGAGAGATCAAAGCAGCATCAATCGACAATTGATCTAAGATTAATCCCAGATGATTTGATATCAGTAGTATCCCAACCCTAGCTAAACCCGGATTCAAGGGAAGAAGATGATGATGATGTTCTTATATCAGTGGACGATCAATTCATCCAGTACATATTCACTGTTGCTCTATACTCTTTAATACCACGTGGTAGTACCCAACACGTTCAACATCTGTAATCAAAATAAATTGCACTAATAAATAATAAAAATAAAGGTTTAACGTCCGTTTCCTCATCCAGGGATGATGTCAGGGACGTCAAAAGAATTACAGGGGGCAGCCGGAGTGTTATAAAATATGTTAATAATACTAAATTACTATATTAAGTTTCTTATAATTCATTTTGATCGTTCTATGATCTTATGCGAGTAGGTGTATATATATATATATATATGTGTATATGTGATGCATCTTGATCCCGTCTGTTTTTGATGAAATAAAGAAATGAATAGTAATGTGCTAGATTGATAGGATGGGACTCAAACTGAAGTCCTATTACCGGTCAGCAAGTCTGATATTAACTGGGAACATCTAAGAAATAATATATTATAATTTACATTATAATACATTTGATCTTGCTTTCTCTTGTGCTCTTTGTATATTCAGTCGACATCATCATGCGGTGTTTTGGCGCCGGTTTGTACAGAGTCTGAAAGTGACGTCCCTGACATTGCCTTATGGCGAGGAACCGGACATTAAATTCTTATGTATTGATTGATAATTGCAATAGAGGTATACTTATAGAGTCAGAAAATATAAACCTTGCGTATTGTGTTAGTATTGTATTTATGTTCACTAACCTTGCGTATTGTGTTAGTATTGTATTTATGTTTACATACCCTGCATATTGTGTTAGTATTGTATTTACGTTCACAAACCTTGCGTATTGTGTTAGTATTGTGTTTATGTTTACAAATCTTGCGTATTGTGTTAGTATTGTATTTACATGTATGTTCACAAACCTTGCGTATTGTGTTAGTATTGCATTTACATGTATGTACACAAACCTTGGGTATTGAGTTAGTATTGTTTTTATGTTTACAAACCTTGTGTATTGCGTTAATATTGTTTATATGTTTACAAACCTTGCGTATTGTGCAAGTATTGTATTAATGATTACGAACCATGTTTACAAACCTAGTGTATTGTGTTAGTATTGTGTTAGTATTGTGTCTATGTTTACAAACCTTGGGTATTGTGTTAGTATTGTATTTATGTTCACCAACTTTGCGTATTGTGTTAGTTTTGTGTTTATGTTTACAAACCTTGTGTATTGTGTAAGTATTGTGTTTATATTAACAAACCTTGGGTAGTCTTGACACTGTATCTAGCCTGATCTCTGAAGTTTTGTACAACCTAAACAACAAAAGTTGAATATTTAAAAAAAACGAGTCACTCACTAAGTGAGAGGACTACAACAGAAAACAGCAACTATAGTGCTACAGTCGTCAAAGACAACATCTAGCACTATATTACTAAAGCCAAGCCGACGAGCAAACAAAGACGCAAAAAAACAATTAAAATCCACTATCCAAATACCAGTCCCGAAGCCTTACTTCCTGTATTTCATTATCTTTGGATAAGGAAATAAAGGAAGTAAGGCTTTGGGTTGGTTACAACTCAAGGAACTCAAGGATGGAAGAGATTTAATTATGAAAAAAGTTAAATTAGAAAGTTTGCAATGAAAGACCTAGCTAACTAAAATTACAGGCAAATACAATTAAAATGTAAATTAGCTTTCGCAGTAATTAAATGTAACCTTGTTAACCACACCAATTCACTGCCACCATAAATTATTTTGAGAGAGAGAGAGAGATAGAGAGAGAAAGAAAGAGAGAGAGAGAGAGAGAGAGAGAGAGACATATACGGTATTATACACATATAATTTATCATAGATTTATACTTACGATGTCTGTGATCAGCACATGTATTTATGCAGACCACACACTATTAGGATTAGAATAAGAAGAAGCCAGAGAGAGACAGAGACGAACACAGAGTAGTAAAGGTAAACTTACAGTGTCAGTGACGAGTATATGTATTCCCAGAGGTCCACAGACGAGAATGTCTAATATTTGATTGGGAGAGATGCTATAGAGAGATGACAGCTTGTCCGCCAGATGTCGCTCAGTCATTGAATCCAGGTAAAGAGCGTGATAAACTGAATCAGAAAATAGACAATCATTGCAGTCAGTCACTGACGCTATATAACCCGGCACGTATTTTTATATATAACGTTACATTTCACATTAATTTAGGACACACATTAATTTTATTGCTTATAAAACATCATCATTAAGATTAAGGAAGGAACACGTCAGGAAATTAGTAGAATTGGAACCCCACCAGCTAGTATTTACGTTATCTACCACCCATTACAAATATGACATAAGTGCCTCCACCCCATCCATTAGAAATGAGACAAATGCTTTCAACCCCCCCCCACACCCATTAGATCATCATCATCATCGTCATCATCATCATCATCATCATCATCATAAGCTGATAAAGCTAATGTTAACGTCAGTTTCCTCACTCCAAAGCGATGGCAGTGACGGGCGAACCCAGGATTTGAACCCCGCACATACTGATCCGCGGTCGAGTATCTTACCGACATCGCCACTGGCTCCAGCCAGTAAAATAAATAATTAATAATAATAAATTAATTAATATTAATTAATTATTAATAGTAAAACAGACACGTGTTGCACTCACTCTCTTGTTGCCAATGCTCCAGCATGCGTTGTTTCTTGAAGCCAGACAGCACGCACAAATCATCATCATCGTTATCATCACTCTCATATATCTGCCTCTTTGTGGGTACAGGCGCAGCAGCTGTGCCTCTACCAGCAGCTGCTTGCTGCAGCTGATCATGACCAACAGCTACACCTCTCGCTGTCAGCTGCAGCTGATCATAACCCACAGCTGCTGCAGCAGCTCTAGTAGCTGCCGAGTGTTTCATCTGCTCATGACCTACAGCTGCTGTACCTCCCCTAGCAGCTGCTGAGTGCTGAAGCTGCTCAGCTAAGGCACTGCTGCTGCCGCTGGTACAGCTGCTGATAGAGCGAGGACCTTGTGGACTGGACAACGTCTGAGACTATTAATCAAACAATTAATGCCAATGAATCAAACATAAAACAAAAATACTACTCATTTTTTGAGTTATTTTAACAATAGTTACAGTTTTTTCTCGTTTAGTATCGTTTATTTGTTCATCACAGCACAGATTATACAAACAATAGAAACGCGCATGTAGTTAGATAAAACAAATAACAATACAAAAGAGTTTTACTGTCGTGCATACAAAATCGAGAAGTGTTGAGACAAATCCAAGCCAGTGAGCAAAAAGACGGTCCAAAACGGTGCAAAACAAGCAGTTCTTACTATTTCCTCTCAATAATTAAGGGCAGAATTAAGCGAGTCTCTTAAAGCATTAACAATGGACAAAACATTAACAATGTCCAGTTAGCAATTGTGCAATTAATAGATATTATCATATATAAGAAGTGTTGAAATTTATGACAAACACAAAATCTTCACCGGCAGTGAACGAATTTAAGGCTGTGTTAAAGGGTAATCCTCAAGTGGTCTACACATCTCTAAATTTTTTTATATGACATTAGATATTATGTCTCATTAAAGATTTATTCAATTAATTTAAAACACCAGAATGTTTAGAACATCTACGTAACAAATACTTTACACTCGAGAGAGACGTTCAATATTGTACTGAAGCAGCGCTAGGAGAGCTCAAAGTAACACCTCATTATTCATTAGTAAATCAACCTCATTACACCAATCATTAGTAAATCAACCTCATTACACCAATCATTAGTAAATCAACCTCATTACACCAATCATTAGTAAATCAACCTCATTACACCAATCATTAGTAAACCAACCGCTAACTAGCAATAACAAGACTAGCACTAATCTAACTAGCACTAAGCTAACCAGCACTAATCTAACTAGCACTAAGCTAACTAACACTAAGCAAACTAGCTCAAAGCTAACCAGCACTAATCTAACTAGCACTAACCTAACTAGCGCTAATCTAACTAGCACTAACCTGACTATCACTAATCTCTCTCTCTCTTAGTGCACTGCCTACTGGCATGTCCATAGTACATAACACCTCCACCCTTCTCTGTCTTCCGCCTTCCTCTTCTTTCCACATATGAATGGGTCTTTAAATCATCTAACATACCTAATCTCGGCCTGCACCTGCCTCTTTTTCCTTCCATTCTACCTTCTATGACCTCTATTAATAGACCTTCCCCCCTTAGAATGTGTCCTATCCATCTCTTCTTACTATTTCTTAATACATTTATCAACTGTCTATCTGTGCCAACTCTCTCCAGGACTTCCTCATTTGTAACCTTTTGAGTCCAGCTGATCCTCTCCATTCTTCTCCAAATCCACATTTCCAATGCCTCCTGTTTCCTAATATCTTCCTTCCTTAAGGTCCATGTTTCACATCCATACAATAGCGTGGTCCAAACAAAGTTTTTACTATCTTTATCTTTGTGTCTTTCTTAGACTTTTTGTTAATAGTTTTTTCTACTGCCAAAGGCCGCTTTTGTTTGTTGCAATCCTACTGCATATTTCTGTCTCACATTTCCATCATCGGTTTAGTATGATCCAAATATTGAAACTCCTTACCTGTTCCAATTTCGTACCATTTATTGTGATATTAACTTCACCTTTATTATTGGACACTCTCATTACCTTGGTCTTTTTATATTAATCTTCATGCCATATCTTAGGGCTGTATCATCAGCCTATCCATTATTTCTGCAATCCTATCTCGCTGCCCGCTACCATTCCTTGGTCATCTGCAAATCGTACATCTTGTAACAAATTCCTCCTACTTTTATTCCTTCTTCCAAGTCTTCCATGGCTTCCTCCATCATTGCCTCAGCGTAAATGTTAAACAGCAGCGGCGAAATGCTACAACTTTGTCTTACTCCACTCCTATTTCACCTTCTTCTGAGTATTCTTGTTGGATTTTGATTACTGCTCTTTGATTCATGTACAAGTTCAAAATTAGTCTTCTATCTCTCCAGTCAATTCTATTCTTTTTAAGATATTCATCATCGTTTACCAATCAATCCTGTCAAAGGCCTTCTCGAAGTCTACAAAGCATACAAAAAAGTAATTTCCATATTCTAAGCTTCTTTCGCAAAGAATCCGCACTACTCCTATTGCTTCTCTTGTGCCGCATCCTTTCCTAAAACCAGATTGTGTCTTGCTCAGTATCATCTCTGCTTTCGATTGAATGCGATTAGTTACTATCTTTAATAAGATCTTCGATGCATGAGGTATTAAGCTGATTTTTCTGTAATCCGAACACTCCACAGCGTAGGCTTTTTTGGGAATTGGAATCATCACTGACTTGGTAAAGTCGTCTGGCCAAATACCTGTATTGTACACTTCCATATATACCTCCATTAACCTTTTGAGTGTTTCTCCTTCCAACATTTTCAAGAATTCTGCTGGGATTTCATCTATTCCGGCTGCCTTTCCCTTCTTCATACTGTTAATTGCAGAATAAATTTCTTCCTTCATTACATCGGAGCCCCTTTTATCGTCTTCTATGATATTTTCTTTTTCTATTTTAAAATCCTCTTGAACTGGTTTCCCAGCCTTATCATACAATTCCTCTACATATTCTCTCCATCTTTCTTTTACTTTTTCCAGCTCTGTCTTTAATTCCCCCATCTTTTCCCAATATACTAATGTTCTTTGCATCTCCTTTCTTTTTCTTATCGGTTCTTGTTCATATCCTGACTTCCTGGTATAATAGATCCGACCTCCCTCTTCTATCATATTCTGCTAAATCATCACACTTTTCACTCCACCAATGATCTTTTGCTTTGTCTGGAATTCTTCTAAGTTCACTGTTTAAGCTTCTATATTTCCTTCGGCCATTACTGGTGTCAATACTTTTCCATTTCCTCCTTTTGTCCATTTTGTCAAGCATCTCGCTTGTGATCTAAGGTTTTTCAGCTGTATTTGCTTTAAGAAAGCCATAAACTTCTTTTGCACCTATTTTGATAGCTTCCTTTAGCTGACACCATCTTTCATTTACCCCTGTTCTTTCGTAGTCCTTCATTTCCTTAACTTTTCTTTCCACTGCTTCCTGAAACTGACTTTTTTTCTCGTTCAATCCGTTCAAATTCCATCTCTTACTGCTTTTCTTCTTAAGTATTTTCTTCAACTGAAGCCCTACTTTTGCCATTAATAGATTGTGGTCTGAATTAATATCGGCTCCTGGATAAGCCCTTGAATTCTTCACACTATTCCTGTACCGTTGCTTTAACAGAATATAGTCTAACTGGTATCTTCCCTCGTTTCTGGTGCTTCCTGATTTCTTCGATGTGTAACGCCTTCTCTTCTCATGTTTGAACCAAGTGTTGGACACCACTAATCTCATTCTATTGCAAAAATCAACCAATATCTGTCTCGTGATAGACCATCACTAATCTAACTAACACTAATCTAACTATCACTAATCTAACTAGCACAAACTTGAGTAGCACTAACCTGACTAGCACTCACCTGACTAACACTCACCTGACTAACACTCACCTGACTAACACTAACCTGACTAACACTCACCTGACTAGTACTAACCTGACTAGCACTAACCTGACTAGCACTAACCTGACTAGTACTAACCTGACTAGCACTAACCTGACTAGCACTCACCTTACTAGCACTAACCTGACTAGCACTAACCTGACTAGCACTCACCTGACTAGCACTAACCTGACTAGCACTAACCTGACTAGCACTCACCTGACTAGCACTAACCTGACTAACACTCACCTGACTAACACTCACCTGACTAACACTAAAATGACTAGAACTCACCTGAGATGAAGATGGAAAGCCATACACAGACTGCGACCAGTTAGCACTTCCTGAGGCCCTCTGTTGTTGAAGTTGTTGCTGCTGCTGCTGCTGCTGTTGATGATGAAGCTGCTGTTGTTGTTGCTGCTGCTGAAGCTGTTGTTGTTGTTGCCACTTGGGACTACCCAGTCGCTCAATTCCTAGATCTCCCCTCGGTTGATTTCCCGCTCCCCCACCCAATGCACTCCAATCTCCACTAACAATGCTGTACAGCACGCTGCCCTTCGTCGTTGCTACGTTCTGCAGGCCTGCCTGGTTGCTTTGTTGCTGTTGTCTCTGCTGCTGCAGCTGTTGTACTGTTTGAGAACTTTGCATCCTAAGCTGTTGCTGCTGTCCTAATTGTTGCTGCTGCTGTTGTTGTCCTATCTGCTGCTGTCTCGGCTGCTGCTGCAGCAACTGTCGCTGCTGCTGAAGCTGCAGCTGCTGCTGTCGCTGCTGTAGCTGCTGCTGGCTAGTCCAAGGCTGCACTGCTGGGTCAGACGTGGTGGAGTACCCACTGGCACCCCCGCCAGGGGAGCTATATGGAGAGGGGGTATGGGGCGATTGATTGGGGCTAGACAGAACATGGTCGGGGGTCTGACCTGTCGAGTAGGCTGTTAGTGTGGGACTAGGGGTAGAGGTTCTACTGTGGGCGGAGCCTGTGGGGGAGACGTGGTCTGCTCCTGTCAACTGAACAGAGTTGACTCCGCCCGCGTCCTCCAGGTCAAGTGATTGACATACGTACAGGGTGAGCTTAGGTCTAACAGTTCTACAATTAATTCAGAAAACAGACAATCATTTTAACATAACATATGCTCCCTGTGTTGAGTCCGGGAAACTTAAGAATAAACCAATCGTAAGCAGAATCCGTCCTAAAAGTTGATTGAGCAAGATCTGAGGAGGCAGCGAGAAAACACCCCAGTAATTATATTATTACCAAGGCTACATAAAGACCTGGATAAGGCATAGTCTTTTGTGAAGGGACTAACTCATTAATCAATGGAGTGCTCTTTATGGAGTGTTAAAACCAGCATGTGCATAGGAATATGCGCTTTGGACCTGTCACTGGAGTGA
Organism: Enchytraeus crypticus; assembly: GCA_905160935.1. Classification (NCBI taxonomy): domain Eukaryota; kingdom Metazoa; phylum Annelida; class Clitellata; order Enchytraeida; family Enchytraeidae; genus Enchytraeus; species Enchytraeus crypticus. The sequence continues at coordinate 2,821,216 of CAJHZI010000873.1, read as the reverse complement.
ACACTAGAGAGAATACAGAGAGAATGTGACGTGAACCTTAGACTAATCGGTAGTACAACTGCTTGTAGTAACTACAGTCAATCTCTCATAGAACCAATTATATCTATTGATATTCATGAATTAAATGGTAAATCATCTCAAATGCTGAGATGATTCATATCAAGAGTCATCATATTTCAAGGGTAACTAAAGTTTTACATTTTTTCATGACCGTCAGGAATTTATCTTAATGAGCAAAATTTAATGGACATCAACACATTGAGGCCATAAAATCTGAAATAAAATTGATATGAATGTTGTAGAATGGATTCCCCATCTTAGCTAAACTGGGATTCAATAGAAGATGATGATGATGTTGTAGAATGGAGTCATTTAGTAAACAGGTAAAGTCAGGATCGAGCTTAAAGTCTTTCCGATTAATTAATTAACTCTCCATGTTGTGTCCGGGTTGCTTGAAGAATAGACCAACCGTGTAAGTATGCACATGTCGTAGAAGGCGACATAAAAACTAGATCTAAACCAACGTCAGGAAGGGCATCCGGTTGGTGAGAGCCTGGGCTCCAGAAATTGCTACAAAAAATTAAACGAATGGAAAATGGTTTATTCGTATCTCGACCCTGATTAAACTGGTAAACTGGGATTTAAGTGAGGATGATGATGATGTATGAGAGAATTAAATAGCCTGTAGTATATTAAATGACTTACTTGGCCTGTAAAGTGTTATACAGTCTGATGCCGTCAGCCAGGCCGCAGATCTGTATCAGGTCATCCCTGTGCAGTCTCAACAAATCTGAGCCTACAACAACAACAACAGCATACATTACAACAAAAACATCAGCATACCTTACAACAACAACAACAACAGTAACAACAACAGCATCATACCTTACAACAACAACAATAACAACAACAGCATCATACCTTACAACAACAACAATAACAACAACAGCATCATACCTTACAACAACAACAGCAGCAGCATACCTTACAACAATAACAACAACAACAACAGCATACCTTACAACAACAACAGCAGCATACCTTACAACAATAACAACAACAACAACAGCATACCTTACAACAACAACAGCAGCATATCTTACAACAATAACAACAACAACAACAGCATACCTTACAACAACAACAGCAGCATACCTTACAACAACAACAACAACAACATACCTTATAACAACACAACACAACTTACTACAACAGCATACCATACAATAACAACAGTGTACCTTACAACAACAACAACAGCATACATTACAACAATAACAACAACAACAGCAGCAGCATACCTTACTACAACAACATACCTTTCAACAACAACAGCAGCACACCTTACAACAACAACATACCTTACAACAAAAACAGCAGCATACCTTACAACAACAACATACCTTACAACAACAACAACAGCAGCATACCTTACAACAACAACAACAACATACCTTACAACAACACAACACAACTTACTACAACAGCATACCATACAATAACAACAGTGTACCTTTCAACAACAACAACACATCTTACAACAACAACAACATACTTTACAGTAACACCATACCTTACGAGATTCCATCAATTCTTAAATATCTATGATATAATTTATAATTCAGCCAGATAATTTGAATGAAAGCAAAAGAATACTCATTCGCAAGTCTCAGTATTTAAAGATACTTAGAAGGGCACAACCGCCTCATTAATAAAATTATTCAAGGCTTATTATGAAATAATAGTTAAATAAAATTCAATATTAATATTTTATATATTTTAATATGACATTTAGATATAAATAAATATACAAAATTTGAAGAAGTATTTTCTAAGAATTAAAAAAATAAGACAGCATGAAGTTAAATATTGCACCGATAAGATATATGTAGAAAACAATGAAATTGACCATGGCGTTAATAAGCCAAACCACCTAAGAATTAAATCTGTAAGGCTAACGTTAACGTCAGTTTCATCTCTCGAAAGCGAGGTCAGTGACGGGACAGCCCAGGTACGAGTCTTGCCGTTATTACCAGGCACCAGGCTTAAATTGACTACTTTCCATACAACATGTAGGCCTTATTTCACAAATACTTCGGTATTTAATCACACATTTTATCACTTCAAGAAGTGAATTCATCGCTGTACACTAAACTGATCCATTTATCATAGATCGCCTGTCATAGATCGCCTGTCATAGATCACCTATCATAGATCACCTATCATAGGCCACCTATCGTAGATCACCTATCATAGATAACCTTTCATAGATCACCTATCATAGATCACCCATCATAGATCACCTATCACAGATCACCTATCATAGATCATCAATCATAGATCACCTATCACAGATCACCTATCATTGATCACCTATCATAGATCTCATATCTGAGAGAAAACACTTATCAGGAAAATGGCTTTAAATTCGGTAGAAGTCATTGGCACAACAGTAATGGAGGAGTTTCACAGGATATCATTAAACAAGTGTAGACTGATACAACCGCCTCACCAGCAAAGTTTTTGAAGACATTGACGAAGCTGGCGAAGCGATGAGAGTTGAGCCAATTAGCGACCTCGTCTGCTGTGGCACTGTTAGACAGGGTGTCCTAAAACATATCAATATCAATCAATCAATCAATAGGAATTTAACGTTCGATTCCTTGCCATAAGGCAATGTCAGGGACGTCTCTTGCGGACTCTACACAAACAGGCGCCAAAGCACCACACGATGACGACTGAGTACACAGAGGCCAAAAGAGAAAGCGAGATCAAAACAGTGCAAGTCCAAGATCCAAGGCAAGTGGGCCAAAATTTAGACCTATGGCGGAAAGAGATGGGTTTTTAGCTTGCCAAGGAAAGTACCAATACAATTGCAAGATCGAAGATCTTGTGGCAGAGAGTTCCATATTGTCGGAGCAGAAAACATGAAGAAGCGTCTGCCCATATCATTCCTTTCCACTCAATCTAGGCGATTAATTGACTGAGTACAGTCTAAAACCACTTTTTAGCGACAAGTAACACAGGTAGGCCGCTTTGAGCAACTGCGGTGAAGCACAACAAGAGATGACTCTCCATACTGTCGTCTCACTCAATCGTTAATATTGTTCTGTATACTTACACACATGACAGCACATGTGCTACATAGTTTCCTTAGTTGTTGCTTTTGTAGTTTTCGTTATTTCCTTTTTTCTTCTCCATGGTTATTCGTAATCGTTGCTTTTTGATGGCGCTCCAATAGCAGCCGGCGCAGATTTAAGAATAACCTCCAACACCCTGGGGATTATTTACATTCAAAGCTGTCGATACTCGGTTTTTCAAAGTGGTCGCCCACAATTTACTAACCGCGCGCAAAGTGGCTTTACTTCGTTCAATTGACGCGCAGCTTAACTGAGAGCGCTTAATCCCCTCCCTAATTGTAGCAATGTTAATGGTAGCATAAATAAGGTGCAGTTGTTAAGTCCATATCTATGAGTGTAGATTTTCGTAATGTAAACTGTTACTTTACTTAGCCTAGTCGATCTAAAACTAAACTCTACCTGTGTGAAACTGAACTCCCGCAAGAGCCATTTGAAAAGACAACAGATTTTACTAAATTACCATCCCGCTATCACACCTACATCACACCTACCTATATCTCTGAAGCTTACTTAGATTAGCAAATTCTAAATATCTTTTTCGTATTTAATATTTTTTCCTTGGCATATTTTAAATTGAACCTTAAATTGGTCTTTCCTGCTCTTTCGTATATATGTCAATAATTTCGATAACTGGTCTAGTAATCTAAAACAGATACTGAAATTATTGACATCTATTGACGTTAATTGAAGAAAAAAAAAACTACAATTAAACAGCAACAACAACAATTAGAGAGACAATGTTGTCAATTACAACGTCTTGTACTATTGAATTCAATCTAAGACGGCGAGTAAAAAATAAAAGAGTCCAAAAGCAAAGCTAATTTAATGCGATTCGTGATTTAGTTTAGACTATTTAACAAAAACAAAAAACTATGTAAAATAAGTTTTGAAAAGTACAACAGAAAGGCTCCTACCTCATCAGAGCTGCAGCTGCTCCTAAGTGCCGCGTGGTTTACACGAAATGTCAGGCACGTCTCCGACGGTCTCTTTCTTGACTACAATCATTCAATAGGCAATTAATAAATTAAACAAGTAAAAGCTGGTAAAGCTAATATTGACGTCAGTTTCCTCACTCGAAAGCGATGTCAGTGATGGGCGAGCTCAGGATTTCAACCCTGCACATACTGATCCGCGGTCGAGTACCTAGAAGACACGAACTAAAACCTTTAAGTATAGATAAAATTTGCTAGACTCAAGAGGTTACAAATGAGGAAGTTCTGGAGAGAATTGGTACAGATAGACAGTTGATAAATGTATTAAGAAATAGGAAGAAGAGTTGGATAGGACACATTCTATGGGGGGAGAGAGCGTACTATAAGAGGCCATAAAAGGCTGAATGGAAGGAAATAGAGGGAGGTAGAGGCAGGCCGAGATTAGGAATGTTAGATGATTTAAAGATTCACTCATATGTGGACATGAAGAGCAAAGTTGAAGAGAGAGAAGAGTGGAAGCTTTATATGCAATGGACCTGCCAGTAGGCAGCGCACTAAGAGAGAGAGAGATAAAATCAATATATGAAGCAAATATTATATTCTATAAACAAAATGACACAACACAGGTATTCGTAAACAGCAGATGCTCGAGGTTACTAGGTCAATTAGTTGCATGGTGGCATCGTTACATTAAAGCAGTGGAACCAGAAGCAGTTATCAGAAGACCAGGGTTCAAATCCCACTCTAGCCAACAAGGGCTAAAAGTACGTTGCTTTAAAGCTAGCAGTGCAAGAAACCTGACTTAATATCAAAAGGAACTTAAAGAACACATGCAGTTAAGCAATTCAACCAAACACTCTTCACTAAACGTGCAAAAAGACAAGTTGTTGTAGGTATGAGCAGTTGTCAGTTGTTAGCCTAAAATACAAAATTAAACAAAATAAAAGGAAAATTTATGAAATCTAAATTACTTTCTTTCATTTCTTCCTTCAAGACCTTTTATAAGAACCACACCCAAAGAAAATATCCTATCTATCCGTTCTTCATTTTGTACCACAGAAAAATAGTTGAAATGATAAAATATTAGAAATGATAATAATGATAATAATAATAATAATAATGATAATAATAACAACAATAATAATGATAATAATAATACTAATGATAGTAATAATATTATGATGATAATAGTGACAAGCTATAGGCTACATAAGGTATGGATAAGGCATTGACTTTGTGAAGGGATTAACTTGTTGATCTAAGGAGTGCTCTTATGGAGCGAGAAAGCAGACTTCGAGTATGAATATGTATCATGAACCTGCCACTTGGCAATGCTCTGAAGACAGAGAGAGAGAGAGAGAGAGAGAGAGAGAGAGAGAGAGAGAGAGAGAGAGAGAGACTGAGTAACTAACAGTTTGGTTTTCAAAAAGTATGTGAGAGGTTTACGTGTTGGTCACAATTCATGGACACTAAATGAAAAATATGCATCAAAAAGGTAGGTCTTAACAGCACAGTATAACAGTAAAAAAAATTGTGTTAACAATTACACTGTATGTCTTAGAACTAAAGAACATTTTTAATAAAAATATGTAGGTTAATGCATATTAGAATACTAGAAACATACAGCTATAAGCGTGTTTCCGAGAGCCGTCGAAACCCCCGCAGTGGTCGTCAGGCTTGAGCCGGTCACTGAGCCGTTGCCGCTGCTAGCCGAGGAGGGAGAGGGGGAGGCGGCGAGGGGGACTAGACCCTGCCTGGTCGCACCCCCCATGGAACTCCCAAACACCCCTCCCCCCAATACAGTTCCCTCCCCCTTCAGTTCATCTCCGCTGCAGTTGAAAGAGAAATCGAAACTTTCCGTTCCGGAATTTCTGGCGCTGATCGTAGGCGAAGGGCTGTCGGTGATGGCTGACGCGGGTTTTCCCAGGGGTTTTCCTGCGGATGGAATGTTTATGGAGAGCGGGTCTTTTCCTCTCTTTTCGTCGTCGTCTTGTTGCTTGTGCAGCAGCTCCAGGTACTTACGTACCTGATCCAGCGGAATCTAAGTGGCGATAAATCAATCAATAAATCATTAAATAAATCTATTAATACTGTTTACTGATAGATATCTGAGTGAGAGTAAGTCAATCAATTAACTGATAAGTCAAACGATCAATTAATCAATGAGTAAGTAAATTATGACAAGGAGATCCATAGGGTCTGATTAGTCTTAAGAAAGTCGGTTAATTTAAGCACTAAATCAATACATAAATCAGTCAACTAATACAAAAATCAATAAACAAAATATAAAGAAATATATCATTCAGTATATCAAATGGTCAATCGTTCTCTCTCTCTTCAGTGCACTGCCACACGGTAGGTTCAAGGTACCTATTCATACTCAAAGTCTGCTTTCTCACTCCATAAGAGCATTCCTTAGATTAACAAGTTAATCCCTTCACAAAGTCTACATGTATGTCTTTTCCATACCTTATGATAGTCTATCTATCATATACTCTATCGAAAAGTTTATCAATCGAAGTAGTGATTGTTATCTTGAATTGAGAAATACTGTCCATAGCGTAGCACTGCTACACTGTTTGACAGCAATTACGAGAGGTTAACTTACGAGAGAGAGAGAGAGAGAGAGAGAGACAGAAAGAGAAAGAGAGAGGCGAAGCCATCTTTATTTTAATTCACTTCAATAAGGGTCAGTGTAATCAACTGTACCATAAAGCAAGACAAGCATCAATTATGTCAAGCCAAATATGAACAATGCACATACTGAAACACGTGAATATTAAATTTAATTCTCTTATAAATATAAAGAGATAACTATAATAAAGGGAATAATTAGCACGACGCATACCTCTATAAGTACAGTGCATTCGTACGACGGCTGGTATTTGGCCTACAACAATGCGTACAACGTACAAATATAAAATAAATGCTGGTAATAACTGATGATGATGCATATAAACGAAGCCGCTTCCCATACAACATCATCATCACCTTATCTTGAATCCTAGTTTAACTAGGGCCGGGATATGAATAGATAGCCTCAAATCCTCTCTGCCCTACATCATCCATCAGTCAATCCCTTATTTGCGACTTTTCCATTCGTTTAAATTTTTGTAGTAATTTCTGGAGCTTAGCGCTCACCAATCTAATGCCCTTACTGACGTTGGTATGGATCTTAATGCTTTAGTCACCCTCTACGACACGTACAGTCACCGGTTGGTTAATTCTTAAAACAACCCGGACGCAACACGGGGACGAAAATACTTTGCTTCCCATACAACATTTATACGAATTTCCTCTGCAACATTGTATACAAATGATAGCTGAAAAATCTTATGCAATACTGAATATATACGATAGTTGATTAGTTTCAAATATGGTACCAAATATAAACAACTATGGTGACAGTGTGGGTAGTAAATCTCCATACTTAAATATAAATTTAATTTACGAACATGTACTTTCTTTGCAACTATGAGTACAAAGTATTTTCTCTGCAACAATGAGTACAAAGTACTTCTTCTGCAACAATGAGTACAATTAGGACAAAATTTTCGAGTATAAAACTACTACTTTGTTAAACTCCATAATTGACAATTATTAGAAATAAGAAGAAAAGAGCATAAACGACATGCATGTGAATTACCTTCGAATAATAACAGTAGTTTCAAATAACCTATAATAGTTCCTGAGGCCATGCATAAGTGAAATAAAAAGACTGATTTAGGCAATACTACACAAAGACGGGGATAAAATATTAAGTATCAAAACCTTTTCCACTTCTGACACCAGTTTCTCAACTTTATCTCGATCTGTCTTCAGCTTCCTATCTGCTCCCTTCGGCTGTACATAACATTCAATGCATTTCACATTCACTTAGTATTGCATACATAATGTTAGGTACTAGAAACGTATGTACTTCGGTCCTCGCTGAAACTAGTGGCAAAATGTCGGTTTTAATGCCTAAATTCTAATATCGGTTTTAATGGCTCAAGGTCTAATGTAGGTTTTAATGGCTCAAGGTCTAATGTAGGTTTTAATGGCTCAAGGTCTAATGTAGGTTTTAATGGCTCAAGGTCTAATGTAGGTTTTAACGGCTAAAGGTCTAATGTAGGTTTTAATGGCTCAACGTCTAATGTCGATTTTTATGACTAAATGTCTAATGTTGGTTTTAATGGCTGTCTAATGTCGGTTAATGCAGGTTTTAATGGCTAAAGGTCTAATGTCGGTTTTAATTGCTACATGTCTAATGTCGGGATTAGAACAACAAGAAGCAGTCAGCGACGTCTACCTGGCATTCTATCAAAAGGAATTTATATTCAATTTTTTGCGTTGAGAGATTGGGAGCCAATGTAGCTTCCTAAGAAGAGAAGAAGTGTGGGAGTTAAATTTGACTATTCGAGCAAGAGCATTTTGTACAAGTTGGACATGAGTTAGAAGAGATTTTAGGGATGTTGTTTAACAGGGATCAGAATAATTACATTTATCTTAATCAAGTTAGAATGAACAAACAGCGCATCAGCGAATACGGTGGCAGAATGCATATAAAGTGACTTACGAATTTGACGTAATTGTTGTATATATGAATAAAAGAACAACGACTGATAGATGAAACACTTTTTTTTAAAGATGAGTTTTTAATAAGAATTTACTTCAAAGATACGAACAGACTCTGTAAGGATACCGGGCGAGACATTGTAACAGAAAATAAGATTGGCATTTTAACCCATTGCCTCTTTCTTTTCACAGGCTGAAGTCAGTGGCAACGTCGGTAAGATACTTGACCGCGGATCAGTAGGTGCGGGGTTCAAATCCTGGATTCTCCCATCACAGACATCGCTTTCGAGTGAAGAAACTTACGTTAACATTAGGTTTACCTTAGCATTTTCTAATTTAGCAACCGTGAAACTTGACTATCTATTTCAAGTTAATCACAGACATACCATCCGTACCTACGAATGCAAGCGTTGCTTGCACACATCGGTGTGCAGAAGTGCATACTACTGCTACTGCTACTGCTACTGCTACTACTACTACTACTACTACTACTACTACCTCAGACATACCTTGAACACTTTGACCTGGCACGACGCGCAATGTAAGAGTATGGGAGCATTCTCATCTCCCTCCCCCTCTATCTCTCTCTCCTCCCCATCATCATCTACAACCCCTTCACCCAACCCTGGGTTGTGAGTATATGTCTCCACCTGACGATATCAATCAATCAGTCAATGAGCGAGTTAATCAATCAATCAATCAATTAACCAGTAATATTGAGAAATACAAGTTTCCCTGTGTTGTGTCCGGGTTGCTTGAAGTAGAGACCAACCCTGTAAATATGCACGAGTCGTAGAAGGAGACAAAAAAAGTAGATCCAAACCAACATCAGAAAGGGCACTGGTTGGTGAGCGCCTATGCTCCAGAAATTGCTACACAAACTTGAACGAATACCAAAATATGCCAAAATACCATTACAGTAGCTTACATGGCAATAAACACAAAACCTTAAATTAAAGCAATTAGCAAAACGAGAATACGCAAATGTGAACGTATCGAATAAAAGCGGAAACCTTACAAATAGCCGGCCAATACCTGGATACGAAAAGGTACGCCCTTCTCGCCGCCGTGTTTCTTAGCGGTGAACTCCGTGCTGATGCAGTGGACCTTGATGAATACAGAGGTGTCACGTGCGGGATTCCACACAAACTCGACACAGTTGAGTCTGTGAGGCTGAATCTTAACATCTAGCAGCAGGTTAGACTGTGGTATGTCTGTCAGTCAATCAATCAATCAATCAATCTATCAATCAATCAGTCAATTAATCTATCAATCAATCAATCAACACAAACTCGACACAGTTGAGTCTGTGAGGCTGTATCTTAACATCTAGCTGTAGGTTAGACTGTGGTATGTCTGTCAGTCAATCAATCAATCAATCAATCAATCAATCCATCAATCAATCAACACAAACTCGACACAGTTGAGTCTGTGAGGCTGTATCTTAACACCTAGCTGTAGGTTAGACTGTGGTATGTCTGTCAGTCAATCAATCAATCAATCAATCCATCAATCAATCAACACAAACTCGACACAGTTGAGTCTGTGAGGCTGTATCTTAACACCTAGCTGTAGGTTAGACTGTGGTATGTCTGTCAGTCAATCAATCAATCAATCAATCAATCAATCAATCAATCAATCAATTAAGCCAATCAAAAACTCAGTCCATCAATCAAATCAATCAATTAAGCCAATCAAATAATCAGCCAATCAATATACCAATCAATACTCTAACAATCAATCAGCTGATCAATCAAATCAATCAATTCACTAATCAATCATTCAGTCAAAGAATCAGCCAAGTCAATCAATCAATTAATAAATCAAGCCAATCCAACAATCATTCAATCAATCAATCAATCAATTAAGGGCAGGGTCTCACACACGCCTACTGAATATTACTGAACTTTATTTTATTATATTCAATTGAATTGCAGTATTTCGCCTTATATGGAATGTTATAACCAGTGGGCTTCATAATAGGAAACTGCAGTACCACTGCTTAATTTATGCAACTATTTAATGGATTTACTACGAAGAGACAAGCTGTAAACTCTCTCTCTCTCTCTCTCTCTCTCTTAGTGACTGTAAACTCTCTCTCTCTGCCTACTGGCAGGTCCATGGTATATAACGCCTCTGTAAAAGCGACTGTAAACTATGACAAAACAAAAAAGTGATGTATAGTAATATGTAAAGTCATACCTATATCCACAATCCTCTCCCCCGGTCTAGTCATCTTCCATAGATCTAGCTGCTCCTTCTCCATGTATTGTAGCCTTCTCTCGTGAAATACTACACGCACTACGCTCTATACAATACAATACAATACAATACTTCTCCATGTATTGTAGCCGTCTCTCGTGAAATACCACATGCACTACGCTCTATACAATACAATACAATACAATACTTCTCCATGTGTTGTAGCCTTCTCTCGTGAAATACTACACACACTACGCTCTATACAATACAATACAATACTTCTCCATGTATTGTAGCCGTCTCTCGCGAACTACCACATGCACTACGCTCTATACAATACTATACAATACAATACTTCTCCATGCATTGCAGCCGTCTCTCGTGAAATACTACACGCACTACGCTCTATACAATACAATACAATACTTCTCCATGTATTGTAGCCGTCTCGTGAAATACTACACGCACTACGCTCTATAGAATACAATACAATACAATACTTCTCCATGTATTGTAGCTTTCTCTCGTGAAATACCACGTGCACTACGCTCTATACAATACAATACAATACAATACTTCTCCATCTATTGTAGCCTTCTCTCATGAAATACCACACGCACTACGCTCTATACAATACAATACAATACATTATAATAAAATACAATAAAATACTATATAATACTTCACTATGCTATAATACCGCACTACGCTCTATACAATACAATGCATTATAATAAAATACAATAAAATACTATATAATACTTCTCCAACATCATTTAATTTGTATGTAGACGCATAAATAGAACCATCATCTCTACTACCATTAGTTTTGCTGGTAATTTGGAGGAAGCTCTACGAACAGCTATTAAGCTTATTTCATTCTGTTCTTTATCTGAGGATTTTGTCAGTGACGCCTCTCTCAATTTATCTCAAACAACGCAACCTTAAAAAATTAATATAATATTAAATTAAATAATACATAGTTAATAATAAAATGCAGAGAAAGTGAGTTTCGCTGGGGTATTTGTGATTCACCGCTTTGCGACAGCGGCCAATCGCAAAACATGAAACATATCGTTGAGGAGTGCCCTCTAACCTGCCTAAAGGGTGGACTGTCTACGCTAAGTTGCCTAACAAGTGAAGCAACTAGCTGGATTAACGCATACGCTAAATAAATAAAATAAAACAATAATTTTAACAAAAATTTTTTTATATTTATTTAATATTTAATTAATATTTAATTTAATTTAATTTCCCCGTGTTGTGTCTGGGTTGCTTGAAGAACAGACCGTGTAAATATGCACATGACGTAGAAGGCGACATAAAAACTAGATCCAAACCAACGTCAGAAAAGGCATTCGGTTGGTGAGTGCTTAGGCTCCAGAAATTGCTACAAAAACTTAAACAAATGGAAAATAGTCTATTAGTATCCCGACCCTGGTTAAAAGGGGATTTAAGGGAGGATGATGATGATGATTTAATTAAATTAAATTAACTTTTAGAAACTGCTCATCAGGACTGCTGGAATGCTTCAGGCTCTTCATCTTTATTTCATACGACTGCCCTATCAACACAACAACAACAACATCATCAGCTAATGTAGAAAAAAATATGTTTTATTTCACAAAATTTCACAAAATTCACAGCGTACTCACATCAATGAATGTGTGACAAATAAAATTAAATAAACACTATCAGAATCTAAGTTATAAGTGCAATACGTCTGTAAGAGCAAAATAAAACTATATATGTGCATAAGAAACTAAGTAAAAACTAGGCCATCAAAGAGGACGCAAGGCGTCCTATCCGGTTGAACACCCAGTTTTCACTTCAGTATAGTTTTCCAGCAAAAGACTATGAGAGAGCCCAAATCGCTAATATTATAAATAGTTACAGTAGTCATATGTTAATGATAATTATTAGAAACAAATTGCAAGGGCGACTTGGCTATGGTATACAACACGTGAGCCTAATACCACTGAACAGTGAGAGAAATACTTTTAATGCACGCATTTCATGACGAGAATTTCGATTATGTCCATTTAACTGTGGCGCTAGAGGGCGCAGTAGCTGCGTCTCATCGCCTCTATATATTAATATTATTATTATTATAAAATTTAATTAGTAAATTAAAATTTTAGTACATATCAGGAATCCATATATATATATATATAAATTCATGGGTTCCTGATATGTACTAAATATCAGAGTCTAAGAAATTAATTGTGTCACACTGACCCTGATTTAGATAAGTCAATGTTTCTTCACTGATTCTTGTGGCAGGAGATGTCGGAGCACATAGGATGTACTGGAATCTGTTCATGACAACATCAAGCATAGCATCAACATCAAAAACTAAAAAAGTATTTCCCAGAGGATAAGAATACAGGAAGTAGGAATAAAGTATCTTAAGGTAGAAAACAAGAGAATAACGTTAAATTTACTATAAAATCAAGAAGCATTTACCAAGAAGTGTTGTTAAATTAACACTGCAAAAATCTTAGCATTCAGAAACATCATGATATAGTGCTTTACATAAAATTATATAATCACATAAAATTATATATCTATATGAGAGCGCATGGCAGTTGCTTATAGGATTTTTATTTATCATTAGATTCTTTATCGTTATCATTACGAGCAGTGTCTTCTTAAGCAAGTTCTGTATGTGATAGAACCTCTAAAACTAATTAAACGCTATATCAATTTATGGTAGAAAATTAATTTAATGGTGTAAAATTAGAATTTACATTAATTACAAATGAAATATCATCAATTGATGACAAAGTTATTACATATCGTCTGCATTCACTAACAGTAATTCTCTTTCTACCCTAGATATAGCTTAGTTATAGATCTAGATGTGCCGGTGGCAAGTCTGCAGGTTGTATGACAGTGGATCAGTAGATGCAGGGTTCAAATTCAGTGCTCTTCCAGCCACCGACATGCTACTGACCAGAAAGCAAGGATTAAACTAGACTTTTAGCCTTTCGATCAGTGATTCTCATTGTTTTGCTTTGTCCCATTCTTTACATTTTCTCGAAAAACGGCATCATTTTTACTCATTTACCTCATATGAGCAGCAAGTTCACTAAAAAACAAAATATTGACTTATTATACTATTTCTTTTGCATTCATCATTTGCCTGATGTACTATTTATACCTGATTGCATTTTACAAAATGGACCTACCGGTAGTGCACTAATAGAGAGGGAGAGAGAGCATTTTATTCTTTCTGCGACCAAGGCTATAGTATGTTACTCTATCTAACAACCGAAGGTATTTGGCATCTAACAATTACTGGCTTAATCCAGTGACTAAGACTATATTAGTTGCACTGGTTAGATGAACGAGTAGAAGACATGGTTGTCTGACATACAGGAGGCCATCGGTTCAAATCCCTGACGTAACGCCTTAAAAGTCTTTTAAAAAGAGTTATGATTGTGCAAAAGTTGATTTATAATCAATCATCAGTCAATCATTCTTACTAATCAATCTCTGAATAGTCTACCTAATATCAATTGACTTCTCAGATTCACTCAATCATTCAATTAATAAATTAATCAATTAATAATAATTAATAGCAATAATAATAACCTAATCTTATTCTATATTATTTTGCTTTCTATTCCATTTGACTATTTCCGTGTGCTTGTTTTCATTTTGTATGGTATATGCTGTGTTTGGATCTAATAAACCTAAAAAACATATTTCTCTCTCTCTCTCTAATAACTGAATCAATAATAATTCCAGAAAATTACTAGAATCCAGCAATTAATTAAAGATCCACTCGCATGTAGACATGAAGAGGAAAACGGAAGACAGAGAAGAGTGGAGGCGTTTTACACCATGGACCTGCCAGTAGGCAGTGCACTAAGAGAGAGAAAGAGAGAGAGATATTGTTTATGTATTTACTTCATTTAAATTAATATCTAAACTAGTAAAAAAATTGACCCCTCAGATTCACTCAATCATTCAATCAATAAATCAATCAATTGATAACTGAATCAATTCCAAGAATCAAGCAATTAACAGAATCAACGCCTCGCCCACCTGCCCTCGCTAGGTTCCTCTGATTCGCTGCCTAGGTTCATGGAGGTCATGAGGTTGACCCACTCGTGGTTGATCTGATCCACACCTCCGTGCAGGTCTGGCAGAGAAAGCGAGTGGCTTGATAGGTCCCCGAGTGTCACCGTCTGATATAGCCCCGCCCCCATCAGCCCACTGCCTCCTGCTATTGGTGGAGAGCCAGCCACGGCTCCTCCCCCGCTGCCACGCCCCGTGTTCTTGGAGACATTGGTGACGGCGAGGGCCGTGGAGAAACCAAGCTGAGAGAAATCAACGGACGAGGAGAGAGAGCTTACAACGGTAATCTTAGAGTCACTCTTTGATCTGAATTAGTCAATCAATCAATCGATCAGTCAATCAATCAGTGCATGTGTCAATTAGTAAATTAAATATACTTGCATCTGAAAAAATTTATTAATTAGTTTTAGTTAGTTATTTTTTAGTTATTAGTTAGTTATTAGTTAGTTAGTTATCACAGAATTATTACATAATTCTATAGAATTAAGCATAAGATTAGTGTCATTATGTAGAATAAGTATATCTCATATCTCTCCCCTTTCATGATCATGTATGTCATAATTGACTTCATGGTAAACTTTGTACACTAAAGAAGATAATAAATACCTTTCTTTGCAATTTACAAATGAATTTTATTGTTTTTTCTAGTCCTCCATTATAATGTGGAGTTATTCATTTAAGTGGACTGCCAAAGAACTATGCACAATAAAAGGACGCTTCTGACAATACAAAACTATCAATATGGCAATAAATTGACATGTGACAGTCCTGCGCTTTGTCGACAAATTTAATTCACTAACCTCGACTCTTGCTTGAAAACTGGCGGCAAAGCAAGCAGAGTCTCACTGAAACATAGCATCACATGCGAGTAATTAAGTGTCAACAATTAAATAACGTATACACAATATATGTAAATGATGATGATGATGATGAGAGAGAGGAGTGAAGAAGGTCCATTCGTATCCTGACATTAGTTAAACTGGGATAAAGGGAAGATGATGATGATGATGAGTTAAATGCTATGTATACACAATTTAAGATATATGGTTATTTAATTACACATGCTAGTAATTAAATGTAAACAATTAACTAACAACGTAAAACAATTCAAGATATCTGGTCAGTGACCAAGGAATGATGCATACATTATGAGCACAAGTTCTCCCAAGTGCTCATTCAAGTGACAGATTCAAAGTACACATTCCTATACCCATGCTGCTTTCATGCTTCTTAAAGAGCACTCCAATGATGAATCATAAATTAACGAGTCATTTAACTCTTCATAAAAGGTTAAGCCTTATCCTATGTAACTCATAGCTGGGTAATATTAAAGATTCCGACATGGTTTATAGTTGCCTTCATCTGTTCACTAAACTGCACTATCAATAGCCTAGCACTATCAGTAAACTAGCACTATCAGTAAACTAGCACTATCACTAAACTAGCACTATCACTAAACTAGCACTATCACTAAACTAGCACTATCACTAAACTAGCACTATCACTAAACTAGCACTAGCACTAAACTCCAACATCACTAAACTCCAACATCACTAAACTCCACCATTGCTAAATTGCAATATTATTAAACTAACACTATCACTAAACTGCATTATCACCAGATTTACACTAAACTAGCACCATCACTTCCTAGTGCGAATGTAGGAGTGCATGAATCATGTAAGCGTTACTTACATTGCTAAATTCACCTCCAAATTCAATAATTAATACCCGAATAAGATTAATTTTTTATTTTATTTTTATTTCACCAACAAAATGGTATTCATAGTTACAAACAAAAAAAAAACAATCAACAGAATAAACGTGCATACAGGAATTAACCTTGTGACAGAACTGTCAAATATAAAGCAGTAGCTCGCATATATAAGCAAACTTTGTGATAGTTATAGGCTTACATGTGCACATAAGTTCATATACTTGTACAACATATACTGCGACATCTGATAATAATATATGATCATTGAAAACTTCTGATAAGCATAACTATTCATTTAAGAAAAACATACTTTTGAAATATTTAAATATTTAATGTTTAATTTGGTAATATTTAATATTTACTACATCGTCACTGGCTGGAGAAAATGGCGATGCAGGTAAGATATTCGACCGAGGATCAGTATGTGCGGGGTTCAATTCCAGGGCTTGCCCGTCACTGACATCACATTCTAGTAAGAAAAGCTGGTAGCTAATGTTAACGTCAGTATCCTCTGTCAGTGATGGGTGAGACCAGGATGTTAACCCTGCTGCACATACTGATCTGCGGTCAAGTGAGGAAACTGACGTTAACATTAGCTCTACCAGCTTTTACGCATTTAATATTATATTTATTTCAGAATAAACTAATATGAGAATGAGAATACAAACCTCATGTTATATGTATTGGTGCCCATATCCACGCCCAGGCCGGACAATGAGCCATCAAAATCATTAGCCAGCCCATTGTCTATGTCATTGTCATCAGACTTGATGTGGGCCAGCCAATTACAGAATCCCGACGACATTGGAGACAATGTTTTGATTGTGTCTACAGTCCACTATGGTCAATATTAGCTAGTATGATAATATGACCTGAAAGTATGCATTCTATAGTATATTCTTTTATGCATATTGAGTGTTAGTTTTTTAAAGTGTTACGATAAAAACACCATAAAGAGCGCTCTATCGTTCAATGAATTAATCCTTTCACAATAGGCTATATACACAACTTAATGTAGCCTACAGCTTGAGAATAGTATGACTTCTAAGGTGGTTTCCCGTTGCATGCTTTAGTTCTTGATCAGTCGCCTCTTACAACACATGCAGTTTACAGTTTGTCTATTCTTCAGGGTCCTGGACACAACATGAGAAACTCTACTATTGGATAGTGATTATTTTATAGTGTTAACTTAAACATTAATTGGATATTTGCAAAGCTAATCGAATTGCTACAGTATTTGCTATGTTAGCTACACCCCACATTGTATCATAACTGTAGTTTAAAAGGGAGCAACGTTCTCCTACAATTTGCGTCCTAAAATATAACGCAAAATATAGGTCTTCAGCACTGTCAGTACAAGTTCCAATCTAACTCATAGATAAGTTTAATCTTAAGCTAATTCAAGTTCTAAGATGTAATCTTAGTGATGTGATGAGTGATTCAAATAATAGTTAGAAACCTCTACTAAGTACTGCCTTTTAAACAGGCCAATACTACATCATTCCAAATATCAATATAGCTAAAATTATATCGGCCACTTTTAAATTAATGACAAGAAATATTTAGTACTATATTGTATCTACTAACTAGGAAAATTCCACTAAGGACCCAATATAAAAACGCAATAAAATTAAGCGTAGAAAGTTTTAAATGCAATATAAGATGTCTGCATGCATTGTGTTTGCACAAATGCGTTTACAACTCCTGATAAACATTATGTAATTTATAAAGATTTTATTAATTAAAGTAAACTAGCTATTTTAGACGACACAGACCTTAAAACAGCGAGTAAAATTACCTTCGCCTCTGTAAGTGAAAGGGCAAATCGTCACGAAAGGCTACACAGACACTGAGGTCAGTGAGCTATAAGATATCAATGATAGATGCTCTGTATGGCAGCCAAGGATGTCAAGAATTAATATTTAGGCAAATCTTTATAGTTTATCAATTGTTTACAAGATAAATGAACTATGCAACGATAGTGTAAACAAACATGGCCGACATATGTTTACTTAAAGGGGAAGAAGGAGGCAACCCCAAATTTATTTCAACATTTTATTATTTCTTAAGACTAATTGACAAAGCGCAATTAAATTTAAATTCTCGTAGTAGTCTTGATCTCGTATTTCGACGTAAAACGTAACCTTAATAATAAAATATTTGTAGGCTCTTTAGCTTGATTTTCGACAGAGGATCAGTAGGCCCCTCGATGCAGGATTTGTGGCTACCTTAAGGTAGCTTTGCAGTCCTACTTTAAATTGTAGCTTCACTTGTAAGATCTATAAAGGTTAACGTAGACAGGCCACCCGGCAGGCAGGTTAATTAAGCTAAAGGACACTCGATCCTCAACGAGATGTTTCATGGTTTAACTTAAGATTGGCTGCAGTCTAACGTTAGATTCGAACTTCATGTGGACACATCTATCGATTGATCAATAGGAATGGCAGTTATAAGTTGTTAAAACATTCGATCAGTGTATAGGCTACTGACATGCAAACGGCATATAACAGCTGCACATATTTCTATCCTCCGAACATTGTCTGAAGATTTGAAATTTTGTTTGAATGTCTTCATATTAAATGAAAGTTCCTGGAGTGAATTGAACTCTCGTGAGTTCTAATCACAGCCAGTAAAGGGCTAAACCGCCTAAAGGTTTGAATAGTGATTTGATAACTAATTCGTATTTTGACATGAAGAGACAAGCAGAGGATATATAATTGATCCGCCAATAAGCATGCAATGAATGAGAGAGAGAGAGAGAGAGAGAGAGAGAGAGAGAGAGAGAAAGAGGATACTGGCCTGATAATTGCTAGGGTTAAAAAGTAAAAAAGCTGGTAAAGCTAAGGTTAACTTCAGTTTCCTCACTCGAAAGCGATGTCAGTGACGGGAGAGCCCAGGATTTGAACCCCTTCACCTACTTATCCGCGGTCGAGTATCTTACCGACCACGCCACCGGCTCCAGCCAATAATAATCAGTGGACGCCTCACAAGAGGGTGACTTTATGCGGCACACGAATGGTCAGAGGACGCTTCACAAGAGGGTGACTTTATGCGATAAACGAATCTGTGTACTACATGCTTACTTTACTTGCTGCTGAATCGGAACCATTGTGCATGTGCAATCAGATCAAAAGATCGACCTCTGTGCACCATACATTCGGGACACCTGATAGCTGACTATTTATAGATATTAAGCGATCTAATGTCTATAGATAAAAAAATATTTTTGTCGTATTATGATAATTATGGAGACTAATTCATAAATGCTTTAGACGGAGTGGACTTGCTTAATTGCAGCGTAATTGCATAGCTTATACTGTATATACTAATAATACTGTAGCAAAATTCCCCAAGAATAATGATATAAAGAAAGGAATGTTTTAGATGGTTTAATTAAAGATCCACTCGTATGTGGACATGAGAAGGAAAACTGAAGATAGAGATGAGTGGAGGCGTTATATATCATGCACCTGCCAGTAGACAGTGCACTAAGAGAGAGAGAGAGAGCGAGAGAGAGCGAGAGAGAGAGAAAGAGAGAGATACTGTACACATAGTTACATCATACATGTATAGCAATATATCAGTCTATCTACATTTCAGAACGATCATGAAAGATCCTACAATACTGCAGAAAAACTCGTCATGTAAATGCAAATGCACCGATAGGCCTATTGGAAGTTGAATGAGTGGGAATAGTAGAAGGAGAAATGCCAATTTGTTGTAAATTCTACTGTACGAGATTCTATCATTTTAATCAGGTAGGCGGACTTATAGTTTGACTTACGTTAGTATTAAAAGTGATGGAAATCATTACCGAAAATCATTTCATTTGTAAGTTTAAACGATTATAATCTATTTCGCTTGATTACTTGGTTGACTGATATGTAGATTGATTGGCTGATCAATTGATTGAGGATTGACTGATAGACTGACTGACTGACAAATTTACTGACGGATTGACTGACTGGCTAATTGATTGACTGAACGAATGATGATTGGCTGATTGATTTGTTGATACGATTTATTGATATATTGATTGATTGATTGAATTGGTTGATTGGAATGCATAATTGAGTGATTGAATGATTTATTAATTGACCGATTGTTTGAAGTGATGAAGGCAATGATCTCATGAGCAATATGCTAATAATATCAATTATAACCATAATTCTGTTGACAAGTAAACAAGGAACAAGGCTATTGATAACTAATGTAATTGTATTTCAGCTGCTACTGTAGAATTCTCATTCGTTGACAGCACGGTCTCAGCAAACGAACTGCAAAAGAGATAGGTAATGAGAATCCACATTAGAAAGTTATAAACTATTTTCTTCAAGCTGTAAGTTTCGTAATAAAATTTTATATAGCTGTTCGGGCCAAATTCTGGTTCATCGTTCTTGCAGACGGAGTAGTAGTGGCCCATTTTCCATCGAATAAACATTCCTCAGGGTCTGGTTTTAAATGTATTAACACACTGTAGGGACATTATGACCTCTCATCAAACTGTGACCCTTGAATATAAGACCAACACTTTGCATGACCGAGAGCTTTGCCTTACTTTTAAAAGATAAATCTTAAACATGCTAGTTGTCAGTGACGTAGAGATGGGAGTCACGTGGGGGAGTTTTCCCCTCCCCTTTCGAATGTCGTGTAAATTTTTAAATGAGCCAAAATTTAAGTATACACACTGCAAAAGTAAACACTCATTATAGTGAAATGATCAACTAAAAGCTAAAAGCTGGTAAAGCTAAGGTTAAAGTCAGTTTCCTCACTCGAAAGCGATGTCTGTGACGGGCGAGCCCAGGATTTGAACCTGCACCTACTGATCCGCGATCGAGTATATTACCGACTTCGCCATTGGCTCCAGCCAATTAACTATGTTATATCTATCACTTTTAACCATGTTGATATCTATTACTTTTAACTATGTTGATATCTATCACTTTTAACTATGTTGATATCTATCACTTTTAACTATGTTGATATCTATCACTTTTAATGCCACACTTTTAAATCGTTAGGCAATTTATTTCATTTTCCGTATAACCAGTCCAGCGAATGTCCGAGATTTTACTCTCAGATCAGCGCGGCCGGGATTCGAATAAATTCACTGTATAAATTCAAGTAAAAAAATTCACTGTATAATTATGAGCATTCAGGTGGGTGAAAGAGAAAAATAGTACATTTGAAACATTTTGTGATAGGCCTAAATCAAACTTTTAAATTGTCATTCCATTTCTGTTAAGAAGTTACATAGGCCTATAAGGGTATAAGTTTTGAAATCGGTGCCTTGAATAAAGCGAAATTGAAAAAAATTTATAAAACAAAAAAAGTTTCACAAATTATAATTTTCAGGTTTGCATTATCAGCCGCATTTGTAACTTTAGGAAAGGCATATACTTGTTAATAATTTTGCCAATGATTTTTTGTGCAATTTTTCTTGAAATTAACACTGGAGTTAGTGATCAATTTGTCTGTTTGCAAATCAATATTTCTTGAAGTCTGCAGTTAGTTCACCTTCAAATATCGTTCGACGACTTGTGCAATTATTCATTTACCGGTCCTATATGCTTTATTGAGATTTTACTTTCTTACCTGCGCGGGCTGAAATAGAATTGGGGCAGTCATTGGAGCACTCTTTAGAATTGCTTGTAACAGGCGAAATTAAGCAACGTCGGGCCCTGTTATCAATTGAATGGGCTACCGAAAAATTTAACTAACGAAAAATACCTTTAAACTTGCAGCATCTAAGCGAAGAATCTCCAGTTACGTGCAGTAATGTGTGTAGCGTTCCATACAAAATAATTAAAAATATTAAAAAACAATGTGCATTGTAGGCCTACAGCACATTATACATGCATTCTCATGCAATTCCCCCCCCCCCTCTCTCTCTCTATCTCTCTCTCTCTCTCTCTCTCTCTCTCTCTCGTCTTTCCCCTGCACAGCTGTGAGCAGCAGCTAGACCTGCTTCAGGGTTGGGCATCGCTCAGCAGGCAGCTCCTAGCCTACAGCAGCTACACCAGCAGCTACAGCAGCTCTTCAGCTGCTGTAACACCACTGTGTTAACCTGGGTTGTACGCAGAGAACTCTCCCCTCACCCCGTAATTTCAGCTGCCTCTTCCGGTTTTTCATGAAAATTATTCAATATTTATGCGTCTCCCAGTCGTTGGCGTTAATCTGCAGTATACGAGGCTGACTGTTGTCGTGCTACACAGCATATAATGTAGGCCTATCAGCACGTGCACCACGAGAGAGATGGGGGGGAGCTTTGAATTGAGCCAAAACAAAATTATTTTGACCGATGTTTACAATTTTCATATTCTCTTCGATTGGACAACATTCTGTTTTATCGATTTTGCAATTATTGTTTTCTCTGTTTCTGTCTCTATCTCTCTGTCTCTCTGTCTATGCCTCTCTATCCCTCTCTCTCTCTCCCTCTTTCTCTCTCTCTCTCTCTCTCTCTCTCTCTCTCTCTATATATATATATATATATATATATATATATATATATATATATATATATATCTAGTATTCTGTCAAGTGACAGGTTCAACGTACATATTTATACTCAAGAGCAGGCTTTCAATTTTCTTTTCGTACTCTGTAAATATCATTCCGAGAATCAACAAGCTAATCCTTTCATAAGGGACTATACTCTACCCATACCTTATGTAGCCTATAGTTTTGTAAAATATGACTTCTGATGCGATTTTCCGTTGCCGTCCTCAATTATTTCTATATATCCAGTTAATTTTTAATTAATATTCATGTCTTATAGTGCATCCATTGAAGTAGTCTCCATAAAAACTATTGCAATATACAGAGATATTCCTGCAAGATGTCTGCCAAAGATTTGTCTGTACGTTCTTCCAATCTGAGATCTGAGGCCATCCCGTGTTGTGTCCGGAACACTGAAGAATAGCTCAACCGTAAACTGCACGTGTCCTTAGAGCAAGAACTGAGGTATACAGAATATTATAAAGAGATTGACTCGTTAATCCATGATGTACTCTTAGGGGTTTATGAAAAGCCGCATATAAGTAGGAATATGTACCGCGGACACTTGGCAGAACAATAGAGAGAGAGAGAGAGAGAGAGAGAGAGAGAGAGAGAGAGAGAGAGAAAGAGAGAGAGAGAGATTTAGCTTTATCTAAATGTAGATGTAGATGAGTAGATCAGATGTAATCTATTGGTATGATTACATCTGATCTGTTATGTGTCTCAGTTTCACCTTTTTTGCATATTTTTTATTGACAAAATTTGTGCTTTACAAAGAATTTTTCTTCAACCGTAGTATCGCATCAGTAATTTGTTAATCCCAATAATGCATTCCATCTATACATTTGTTGCTGTACCGATTGGATGGCCGAATGGATAGCACTTTTGCTTGATAAGCAGGGGATCAGCAGTTCGAATCCCAGCCGAACGGTCCCTGACAGTATTCCCTGTGATACAGAAACAGGCGCTAATGTAACTGTGCAGTTTACAGCTGTTAGAACTACAGCTCAGTTGCCAAAGCAGCAACAAGGACGAACAGCTGCAGTGTGTAAAGATGACTAGATCAGCGAAGAATTCTGTAGCGCTGAGCAAAATTTATGTTAAAACTGATTTATATAAGTGTTGTGATGTGAATCATGTGATGCATTGTGTGATGTGTAATATGTGTGTGATGTGTGATGTGTTGTGTGAAGTATGTGTGTGTGATGTGGTGTGTGTTATGCGATGTTGTGTGTTATGTGTGTGTGATGTGTGCGATGTGTGTGATGTATGTGTGTGTGTGATGTGGTGTGTGTTATGTGTGTGTTGTGTGATGTGTGAGGTGTGATATGTGTGTGTCATGTGTGTGTGTCTGATGTGTGTGATGTGTGTGTGTACCTGATGTGTGTGTTATGTGATGTGTGAGGAGTGTGTGTGTGTCTGATGTGTGATGTGATGCGTGATGTGTTATGCTGATATGTGTAATGTGTTAAGTGAAGTGGAATGTGTGATGTTGTGATGTGTGATGTGTTGTGATGTGTTATAAGTATTGAAATAAAGTTAGTCCTGATCGAGCATTACACCGATGTTTTAATCCTTTGCCAGTTGATTATGCAGAATTAAACCCAGATTCTTTCAGTAGCGATATTATAATTTAATATAAGTTAATTATTGATATCGTGGCGATGTTGGTAAGCTATTCAACCGCGGATCAGTGTGTTCGAGGCTCAAATCTTTTTAGCTTTTTTATTGAGGTATTGATTACTAACTGAGCTGATAAAAATTAAAGTTAATTAACTTTATAGAACTGATCGATTAGAGCTGATCAATTGGAACTGATCAATTAGAGCTGATCAATTGGAACTGATCAATTAGAGCTGATAAATTATATCTGATTAATTACAGCTGACTAAGTAAAAGGTCTTCATTGTAGACGAAAGCGGAAAAGTAATTATATAAACTATATATATATTATCTTATAAATATTTTAATAAGCTTTTCTCAATTTTTCCAACATCGCCTCTCACCCACTCAATCTCCCTATCCCACGTTTCCTAACCCTACCCCTCCCCGTTATAAAGTTCAGCTTTAAACTACTCTGTGAAGATGATATGTAACACAATTTAATTACTAAAAATGACAGACCTTAAATTTGCACTATAGCAATTGGACTGCTGTCAGTCGAAGATAATTACTAGATGATCTAACCGTTGCCGCAGCTTCTTAGCTGAGCGTGTTGACGTAGCGGCGTGACAGCAGCAGCTGCTGCCCAGCAGTTCAGTTCCCAAGCTAGCGTGTAGCATTCAACAACATTAATGAAACTAATTCTACTGAAATAGTCAGTAATTTTTATTCTGTTTTGTCAACGAAAGTGTTAAATTGTATCGTTTTGTTAAAATTTACGTCAGGATATATAGAAAGAAGACATTTCTTAATTAATAAAATAGCGGTACTTGATTTAAAAACAGTACAACCTCTTCAATCGGAGAAATTACCACTCTTATGACACCACTATTTTGCGATATGTTGTATATTTAAGTATTACTATTATTTAAGAATCTAGCAATTATGGATTATATCATTCTTCGAATTTTCTGCGAATTATGCCATTGCTCCTAGATGGCCAGTAACTTTTAGGCTTATTGAGGAATGAAAGCTAATCATTAGCTTGAAATTGTCTGTGTGACGTTAACTCGAGTTGTTTTAAAGAGAGTCACTGAACTGCTGATCCTGACGTTAAACACACTACACCATAAATTTAGTTTGTATAAATGACTTTAAAAGATTAATATCATTTTATTACTGAATTATAATTAGGCTAATTAATCGTAACTAGGACAATTTCAAATCCCCCGCATAGTGTTCGCATTACTTACAAGTAAACCATCCGTAAACTGCACGTGTCGGAGACCGGTGGATCTAATACTAGAGCTCATACATCCTTCCAACGCCCATTCTTTGTTTTTATAGCTTTATCTGTAGCATTATGTGCAAGAAAACTGTTGGGTAAGTTATATATGTGAATGTGGGCTATCGTTTGGTAGTGAACTTTGGTATTACAGGATTTGGAAGGGTCAGTGCCTTTCAGGTCATGATCCATGGTTACCTACCCATGTAGTCGATCTTCCGTCAAAGAAGAGTAAAGCCTCGCTAAATGTTAACACGATTACAAGATGTCAAGAAGAAAAGAGAGTTGGTTTTGTAGAAAGATGCACTAGAATGAATAGTGCAAAGCAGTCTGCAGAGCTTATCGACTACGCAGAGAAAATGGTCAAAATTTCGGAGTGGAAATTTTTAGAGATCTATGGGGGATTTTTCGTGACAATTACAATGAATAATTCAAAGTAGCCTATATATACTGTCATTAGTGAATGTAATTTTGGCATCCTTCGCATTATCTCACTATTGAATTTATATCTTAATTTTTAATAACTGAGGGGATTTGCCTAATGGATTTAGGGGGATAGGCGCCACTGGTGTAAAGGAAAAGAGTTCGAGGTAAACAGAGACAGGGAATGTTGGATATTTTGATCATAAATTCATATATAAAGACGAAAATGAAGGCTGAGGATAAAATTAATAGGAAGAATTATCTGCCAAGGCCCTGACGTTAAGCACTGCATTGGAAGATGAAGAAGAAAAAAAGAAAGAGATGAAGAACAGATCATAATTTGAGTAATTTCACTTTTGATAGGAAAATGTGGGTAACTGCGAATATTATCGTAATGTTTAGGTCCTAAGAGCTCCCTTTTTAAAAAATTAATTCCTCATTTTGTGCCCCAGTAAAAGCTTTCATTATTTTTGCGCTTCCTCGTTTTAACTAATGTAATGGTTATATTTGGTTACACGGAATTACCTTGACATACTTTTAAAGTTATTGAATTAGCCGAAGACATATTATATTATAACTTGATCTACCCGTGTGCAAGAAGCACACATCTAGAAAATATGGTCACTACTAACTGGACCAGGATTTGAACCCTAACTTCTCAATTCTAAGACAGACGTTCTATCAATATATCATACACCTCTCAAGATATCAATATTAAAAAATTTCTTATGAAAAAGTTGTTTTAATTAGAAATTATAAATATGACGCTGCAATTAAATTTATAAGGGCCAGATGACAAAGCTGTTTTCAGCATTACTTCAGACAGACAGACAGATAGACAGAAACAGACAGACAGGCAGACAGGCAGATAGAACTGGCTCATTATATTTACAATTCAAGGCATTCAACTAAATTTCGTATGGATGAACTGCTATCGCCTATCGGATGTGTTATAAATGTCTCTCAATATATATATATATAGGCCTATTAGCGTTTACAATTTGAAACGGAACAGTTGTTCGGCTGAGTCGGATTAACTGAAGCCACGTAATAGTGGTGTTTATTAACGTCAGTATTTTGAACTGATATTCGTTCGCAGAGTCACGACTGCAGTCTAACAATACGAGCTTTCGCATTCAACATTTGCTCAGGTGTTCACTTGACTTTAACCTATCATCCAGAAATAGGAAAACGTTTCCTGCTTGACATGGACGTATTTAATGATAAATAAATTCACGATTATAGTCAACACACAACTTTACTACTTGGATAATTAATCAGCAGGGCGTTGATATAGCGGGTGGGACACCTGGTTTAGTCTACAGTAGAAGAATGCTAGAGAGTTGACATGGCGAGATCAATGTTTGGAACGCCCAGTAGACATCCGGGACTACATCAGTCAGACGTCGAGACCGTGGGATACACTGGACAGCAGGTTTGTCATTGTGCTACCGGTGAAATAATAATTATAATATAATAATGATAATAATAACAATAATAATAAAAATAAAATCATAATAATAATAATAATAATAGCCGTAATAAGAGTAGCCGGGCGGCGATTCAGCACGTATTGCTTGAATCGTTTTTATCAAATTCCAGGTTCTTTACACCGGGGTAAAAAAAATAATAGTAATAGTAATAGCAATAATAGTAATATAATAATAATAATAATAATAGTAATAGTTATAATAATAATAATAGTAATAATTATAATAATAATAATAACAATAATAATCACATAACTGGTGAACAGTTGAACCTCGACTATGAGAACACTGAAATGTTAGGTGACGGCCACGGTGTGATTCAGGAATACTATGTGGACGCTCTTAGTCCTGACGTAACCGGAAACATGGAAAACACCTCCATCAGCCTACCCGGTTTAACCTTAGACCTGCCATTTCAGCACCTATGCAGAAGCTAAGCCCCATCCCATCTGTGGCTTCTTCTGTTCCAACCCAAAATAAAAGCCAAATTCAAACAGGTGCCTGACCTGTACCCCCAAAAACCCAAATCAAACCTGGGGTTCAGTCCACGCAGCCTCAGCCTCAGGTGCCGACTGGTGACAAGCGGGAACTGGGGCAGCACGTGAGCACGAGGGTGATCTTCAACGGGTTGAACACAGCCCGTCTGAAAGAGAAGAGATGCGTCCTACGTCCCGGCCTCTCAATACCTCCCTCCACCTCCTCGAGTGCATCCATAGAGCCTGAGATAGATCCACAAGAGTTTTCTGGGCTGACCCTCAGCGAGAAAATGGCCTCTGCGTCCCAGGGGTCCCTCCCACTAGTGCCACAGCGCCAGGGTCAAGGGCTGAACCAGATGTTGGCCTCAGGGCAGGCTGAGGCGGAGAGGCAGAGCTCATCGGGTTTTACAAATCAGAGCCCTAATCAAGCGGAAACTAGATCCCAGAATTCTCTAGGAACAGCTATCCAGATTTCAGGGTTGTTGACTTCTAAAATCGGTTCTTCTAACAGAGTTCTCACAACTGCCTCATCAACGCCTATTCAGGGGAGTCACCGTCGTGGTGGATCGATAACAGATGAAGTGGGGACGAGCGCTGCCGGTGCCAAAAGCAGTGGATTCAGGGCAATGTCTCCCGCTGCTGCGATCAGCAACGTTTAACTTTCGTATAATAATGATAATGATTATAATAATAATAAAACCAATAATAATAATAATTATTATTATTATTGTTGTTATTGTTATTATTATTATTATTATTGTTATAATAATGGTAATAATAATAATAATAATAAATCTTAAAATAATTAATAAATTTAATACAGTTTTTGCTACATCTTTAATCTCATAATACTAATAATAATAATAATAATAATACTAAAATAATAATAAAAATAAAAATAATAACCTCCGATAATTTCTACAGCTGTGTCATGGCCGGTGTCCGGTCTTCGAGACCGCTTTTCAGGATCCAGGCAGGTTAGGTTATTATTAATCCTTTCCATGGTTAGTTATATCTTTGCTATTGAACCTAAGGGCTTAATGATGTCAGTCTAACGTCAATGTCAGAAGCCATGAATGGTTTCTCTTAAATATAACAAGTTAAGTTTTATCTAACCTGTGAAGCACTTTCTCTCTCGCTCGAGTGTTGTGCCAAGTGGCAGGTCCAAGATACATATTCATACTCACGAGTCTGCCTTCACGCTCTATATAAAACACTCGTGGATCAAGAAGTTCATCCCTTCACAATTGTCTATGCTTCATTATGCCTTATTTAGTCAATACTTGGAGAAAATATATGGCTTCTGAGTTCTTTTATCGTTGCCTTCCTAATCTATTCTTTCTTCCTAGTCTGTTCTTTCTGTCTATCTACTGAGATATAATCGACGACAGAAGTAAACAGCCCATGTCAAAATCAGTACTTAAACCAAACAGAAGAGACTGAGAGGTCACTCATGTTCTATAGAGGGCGTTAAAAGTAATTTCACTACTTTTTCGAAAAAAACATATAACGCTAATATTAGTAGATATAATTTAACCAAATTGATAGTTTAGATGTAAAAATTCCTCTTCTAAAGGCACTGACACTTTTGTGAAAATATTTAGAGCTTTAGCGACGTCATTATGTGTGTGTGTGTGAGAGAGAGAGAGAGAGAGAGAGAGAGAGAGAAGAGAGAGAGAGAGAAGAGAGAGAGAGAGAGAAGAGAGAGAAGAGAGAGAGAGAAGAGAGAGAGAGAGAGAGAGAAGAGAGAGAAGAGAGAGAGAAGAGAGAGCTCAGAACGTGCTCAGACGAAATATATCACTTTACAAACGTGAATATTCTCTGCAGAATAAAACCTACAAGTCGGTCGAATTTCACAGCTATTTTAAAGAATCTCGGCCATACTCGTTTCACTAGACTTGAACCACCACAACTGTTGGAGCAACTCATAACACAGTCAACAGTCAAGTGATGTTTAAACTATGGTTGATCGAGTGCGACATACGGTAAGAAGAAGCATAAGAAGAATAAGAAGAAAGAAGAAAAAAAGAAGTGTGCCACCCACCTCTCTACGCCTCGATCAGCACATTTAAGTGCTATATTATTCTACAATGACATTACACCATTCATCTACCCTGCTGACGACCACAGATCATAAATCAGAGGGTGTAATGAGCCGGTACGGGTGCAGCCTGTGTAGGCGGGACTCCGGGATTATACACCCGGCTTCCCAGAATCATGGAGCGGCCTGGAGTGAATAGTATACCGAGAGGAAGAGGGAAGGGTTGAGGGAAGGGGGTTTATAAACCGAGGTTTGGCTGGGAGTGAAGAAATTTTTTTTATTCGTCTAGTTATACTCTCTCTCTCTCTCTCTCTCTCTCTCTCTCTCTATCTTTTAGTGCACTGCCTACTGGCAGGTCCATGGTATATAATGCCTCCACTCTACTCTGACTTAAGTGAGTAGCACACGTAAACTATACACTATATATGAAAGTTCTTCATATGAAAGTTGCAGTGCTTGTTAAACCATGTCAAACAACAATAGCAACAACACTTAAGAGTGCTGCTATCGTCACTGATAACTTCGACCACTTTCAAGGTCTATAGAACCAAAGCCAAACCGACAAACTAAATAGGATCCAAATTGTGAAATTAATGTTAGTCTTTAGTTTAATATTCTACTTACATTGTGATGTTCTCTCTCTCTCTCTCACTTAGTACACTGCCTACTGGCAGGTCCATGACGCATCCACTCTTCTCTGTCTTCCGCCTTCCTCTTCATTTCCACATATGAGTGGGTCTTTAAATCATCTAACATACCTAATCTCGGCCTGCTCCTGCCTCTTTTCCTTCCATTCTACCTTCTATGACCTCTTTTAATAGACCTTCCCCCTTAGAATGTGTCCTATCCATCTCTTCTTCCTATTGCGTAATGCATTTATCAACTGTCTATCTGTGCCAACTCTCTCCAGAACTTCCTCATTTGTAACTTGTTGAGTCCTGCTAATCCTTTCCATTCTTCTCCGTATACAGATTTCCAATGCCTCCAGTTTCCTGATATCTTCTTTCTTGAAGTTATAGTGATGTTATCTAAAAAATTATAGAAATAAAAACAGGCGTCCGGTTAGTTTATCAGTGTCAATACTATTGACGCTAATAAACACTCGATACTTTAATATCCCGATGATAAAGTACTCAGATACTCTCATAGCTATGACATAATGCTTTTTGGAGATGTTAAAGTACCCGGAAGTAGATTTGCGCTCTTTTTATCTAATGTTCAGAGAACATGGAATAAGTAGCCGCTCTTTTATCTGATTGATGCATGATCGATCGAGCAAATATCATCTCAAACCCTCTAGTTTAGACCAGTAGAGTCAATCAGAAATTTAGTTTTAAATTGTGAACTATGCTAGAACCAGTATTGTACCCCTAAGCAAGTATTATAGTAAAGAAAATTCCTTCCAAAGTAGTCTCGTAAAAATCTTCTCTTGTTGGTTTTGCGTGATCTGGCGAGATCTTGGTATGCTGAATATGCTCTTTATTTAAGTTTTATAATAAGGCCAAGGCCAAGCTTAACGTCAGTTTTCTGCTCGAATAGCATGTCAGTGACGGGGAGAGCACTGGATTTTAACCCCGCACCTACTGATCAGCTGTCGTACAACTTGCCAACAAGCCACTGACTCAGCCTAATACTCGATTAGCTTCATACACTAGAGCTATTTTGCGATAAATTTGACCGGAATTGTTCCGAATTTTGCACTTATTTCAAATAGTGTCTTAAGTATTGAGCGGCTACAGAGCTACTCACAGACATAAGGTACCGAGGTACCGAGCAATGGTTAAAATGGTGGAACGTAGGGGAACTCAATTCTATCAGTTCTCATTCTTTCTGAGGTGCGTTCCCCTGCTAGGGGCCCAAATTAGATACTAGTAGACCACAAAATACATTAAAGAGGGGCTCGAAAAATTCTGACCGTTCTTCTATTTCTCAATTCTAAAACACTGGCACTGAGTGGTTATTTAGAGGAGTGAAGTTTGAATGTCTCATTGGCGCAGTGATTAGAGGCTTCAGGTAACTTCGTAAGTTTTAAATGACAGATCCTGAGGTGAATTGAACCCTCTTGGGTTCGAATCTCAGTCGCTCTGGCCTTAGAGTAAAATCTCGGACATTCACTGGACTGGTTACACGGAAAATGGAATAAATTGCCTAACGGTTTAAACATGTGGTACATGTATTAAAAGTGATACATATCAACATAGTTAATCATTTCAATTGACCTTGAGTTTCGACCAGCACGCAAACCTCCTTTTCTATTATTTTCTTTATCTTTGGACTGATTTTTTGGACTTAGCAATTTGCACCGCTTGGACTTTCAGTTTGCTCACCGGCTTGGATTTGTCTCAATTGTGATCGATGTTGTCATGGACGACAGTATCACTCTAATTGTTGCTATGTTATGTTATGTTCACTATAATGCGTATTTGAATCTGTAGTAGAATGTCTTAGTAGCGTAGTGGAAACGTCATGAAGTTGTAAATGACAGATCTTGAGGTGAATTGAACCCTCTTGGGTTCGATTCTGTAGTTCAATTCATCTTAACTTTGCTATAGCGTCGTTTGTTAGTAGACTTCATCTTAATTTTGCTAAGGTGTTGTTTGTTAGTAGAATTCATCTTAACTTTGCTAAGGTGTTGTTTGTTAGTAGACTTCATCTTAACTTTGCTACAGCGTCGTTTGTTAGTAGATTTCATCTTAATTTTGCTAAGGTGTTGTTTGTTAATAGACTTCATCTTAACTTCGCTAAGGCATTGTTTGTTAGTAGAATTCATCTTAATTTTGCTAAGGTGTTGTTTGTTAGGGGATGTTATAAGAGAGCATTCGGTCGCCATTTAACTTTCAATAGATTCTTCTGTGAAGAAAACAACGTGTAAATTTTCTATACTAAATTTATTACATATAGGTTTTCTAAGGAACTCTAAGACAAACCTAAAATATTAACCAGGTGAGGTTTGGCATGGACACAACAAGAATAACAATAAGATTAGAATGCTTCTGTTGTCCATGACAACATCGAGCACTGTGAAACGAAATCAAAACCGATGAACAGAGTGAGGGGTCCATGAACGGTACGAGCAAAATCCGGGTAATCAGTCAAATGAAGTTCTGAAGACACTTTTATTTTTAGCACCGTTACGCATTATATATTTTAATTTAGTTGTCTTTGGGTTTGGCGGATACTGCGTTTTCTGGAATTATTTCTAATCTAATTATAATTCACAGTGCGAATCTCTCAATTCAGTATGGAAATATTTAGAGGAGCTTTTCTTATTTGCATTGGCCCATTGTTATGAGAGGGCTGAGAATTTGCTTTTTGCTGACTTTTCTGATATTGAAGTTTGTAAATTTTTTCCTCCGCTATGACGTTTTTATTTACTTTTCTAATTGAAGCTTTCTTTGTCTCTTTCTCTGATATCTCTCTCTTAGTGCACTGCCTACTGGCAGGTTCATGATATATAACGCCTCCACGCTTCTCTGTCGTCCACTTTCCTCTTCATGTCCACGTATGAGCTGTAAATCATTTAACATTCCTAATCTTGGTCTGCCTCTACCTCGACATGTATTTCCTTCCATTCTGCCTTCTATGACCTCTTTTAGTAGACTTCCTCCACCCCCCTTAAAATTTGTCCTATCCAACTCTTCTTCCTATTTCGTAATACATTTATCAACTGTCTATCTGTACCAACTCTCTCCAAAACTTCCTTATTTGTAACCTTTTGAGTCCAGCCAATCCTTTCCATTCTTCTCTATATCCACATTTCAAATGCCTCTAGTTTCCTGATATCTTCCTTCCGTAAGGTCCTTGTTTCATATCCATATCATAGCGTGGTCCAAACCAAGGTTTTCTTATCTAGATCTTTTTGTCTGTTTTGAGACTTTTTGTTTGCAATTCTTTCCTGTTACCGAAGGCCTATTTTGCTCGTGCTATCCTACTGCATATTTCTGTCTCACATTTCCCATCATTGGTGATTGCATAACCCAAGTATTTGAAACTCCTTACCTGTTCCAATTTCGTACCATTTATTGTGATATTAACTTCCCCTTTATAATGGGATACTCTCATCACTTTTATCTTTTTGATGTTTCTTTTATATTTCTTTCTGAAGCGCGTTTCCCTGCTAAGGGCCCATATTAGATACTAGGAGATCTGTAAATAAATTACAGGGGGTCCGAAAATTATGATCGGTCCCTTGGCTCTTAATTCCCACTTTAACCACTGGTTATACCAATTGTATCAAATCAGAAATGACATAAAAATATACATGTATATACGGGTAAATTTCTGTTCATGCCAGTTTTATCAATTAACAATACATTTATTGGTATGGCCAGTTGACAGGCGATCATATTGAAGGTGGGTTACAATAAGCAATCTGCAACAGAGTGTAGTTCCATGAGTAACCTTTAGGGTCAGTAGTGCTTATGTAAAAATATTTCCGATTTTCAGCCTTGGACCAACTCAAAACATTTCGTGTTAAGGACTGTTTCGATCAAGGAATCTGAACTAAATGACTATTGATACCGTCACCGTATCACTCTCTACCACAAGTCATCGTATCACTCTGTTCCATATGTTACCGCATTACTTGATAACATAAGAATCTGTATCACAATACATCATAAGTTACTGCATGATTCTGCATGTTAATTGCTACCAAACTTAAGTCCATTCGAACGGAAGAACAACTTTTATAAACTATTCTTCCTGAATTCTTCATCGTCATGTAGCATTAGTTGACAAGAGTTAGCGCACTTGGTTTAATTGCGCGCCAATAATAGATGTTAAGCTACATCATCCTCGGTTAGTACTTCGTGGGTGACCACCTTGGAAGACCAAGTGT
This sequence comes from Enchytraeus crypticus, assembly GCA_905160935.1. Lineage (NCBI taxonomy): Eukaryota > Metazoa > Annelida > Clitellata > Enchytraeida > Enchytraeidae > Enchytraeus > Enchytraeus crypticus. The sequence continues at coordinate 2,785,927 of CAJHZI010000873.1, read as the reverse complement.
TGACAGCTTTGAGAAAAAACAATGCCAGGGTGATGGAAGGTTATTCTTAAATCTGCGCCTGTAGCAATTGATGCGCCTTCAAAAGGCAAATATTACTAATAACCATGGAGAGGCAGTAGGAAATGGGTTTTAACTAAACATCTGTGCTTCGTGACTCAGTGTGCCGTTATGGTATGTTATGGTATGTAATCTTTTCTTGAATCCCAGTTTAATTGGGGTCGAGATTTTTAAAACTTTCATTCGCTTTAAAAATTTTGTAACACTTTCTGGACTTGGTCAGAATGTTCAGAAGACTTTTGAATTCTTCATGCGATATTCATCGTTATTATTATCACGTTATATGAATTATATTACATGAATATTAGATTCGCACATCTTTGAATTTTTAATTGCCACCAGTGTCTTCCTTTGAAAATATTTAAAGGACTTTTGCTTAAGCAATACTAAAATTGTCAGATTTCTTTGTTTTGAACTTGGTAAAGTAAGGCGCCTCCAGACCTGAGTGACTTTATCAATTTTCCAATTGCCCTTCTCACCAATCTTTGGTAATTTAGCAAAGTGCTTCGACCATACTACGTTGTAAGTAAAGGTCAAAGCATTTGGACTCTGTCACAGGAAGTAATCAGGCTACTAGATTTTAAATCTCGTTTATGCTTCGTAGTATATCCTCGTGTCGATGAAAGCTGGTAGATAATTATACAAATAGTGATTAAACGATTTCAAGAGAAGATGAAGTCTTTTGATTATCGCCATATAAAAGAAAAACCACAACGAAACTTGTATAGAAAATTTATTTAGAGCATTTAAAGTCTCCCTTCCTATGTCTGTCTGTTCTACTTTCACTGTTTTTGTCTGCCTCAATTTTTTCTCTCTCCCTTTGTTTACTTTTTCTCTCCCTCTCTCTATTTCCTTCACTCTCTCCCTCTCAGTTCCACTCTCTCTCAATCTCTCTCTCTCTCTATGTCTCTCTCTCTCTCTCCCTTTCTCTATCTCTTTACCTGTCCTTCACTCAATCTTCTAATCACTCTCACTTTCTCTCACCCTAACCCTTTCCTTATCTCTCCCTTTCTTCTCTTTTCTCTTTTTGCACTTCCTTTCTCTTACACTCTTCCGCTCTCTCTCTCTCTCTCTCTCTCTCTCTCTCTCTCTCTCTTCTCTCTCTCTCACTTTCCCTTCCTCTCTTTCTCACTTTCTCTCCCTCTATCCCTCTCTCTCTATTTTTGTCTGTTTTCTCTTTCCCTCCCTCTGTCTCTCTCCCTTTTTCCCTCTTCTCTCTTTATCTCTCTCTGTATCTCTTTCTCTCTCTCTCCCCCTCTCTCTCCCTTTCTCTCTCCCTCTCTCTCTCTCCCTCTCTGTATATCTGTCTATCAGACCGCTCCAGTTTCGCAAGGTTTCAGCTCATGTCGCGCACTGACATCACTGTAGTCACATTCAAGTCTCTAACCTAGCGGTGACTTTCACTATCTATTCAAGGGGTGATAGAATTAGAAAGTATCAGGCCGTATATCGAGTATGTTTGACATATTAAAATTCAATTCATTCATTGCTCTTCAGTTCTAGAATAGTTCTCCAGTTCATATCTGTTCTTTTTCGTCTGTATCTGTAATCTTGCAGTATCTAAACGGATTTTATACTTAGCTTTTAGTTTTCGTAAATACAGTATATGTTATTATAGACGATGGAAATGAACTAATACATCTGAAATAAAACATGTTGACGGGACTTAGAAGTCCTCGATATTGTTGTCACACGTCAATCGTTCTCTCCGTCTCGAGTTCTGTTAATTGGCAGGTCCATTTTACATACATCTGCTCAATCGTTCTTTCAAACTTAGTAAGAGAATTCCATTAACCAGAGAATGAATCATACCATAACGGGCTGAGCCTTCGCGAAGCTTAGTGTAGCCCTTTGCTTGGAAAAATACGACTTTTTTATGCCATGGACTTCATCAGTTTCTCTCTTAGTAGCCATTTTCATCGCGTCCAGTGTTGTGTGCCGTTGGTTCATACTGTAATGGCCCGGACACTGCACTGGTAGAAGCCTAGTATAAACTGGTATTTCATTGCCGTTTATTGAAGAATAGACCAACCGTGGACTGAACGTTTCGAATTAGGCGACAAAGCACTAAGTTCCAAACCAACGGCAAAAAAAGCATTGCCCTGATGAGCGCCTAGGCTTCAGAAGTTGATAAATAATCTTCTAATCCTGACTCTGGTTAACCTGGGATTCAAGGGAAGTCGATGATGATTTCATAGCTGTATACACTAAGGTTTTGAAAAGGGAAAATTTTCACTGGCTGAGAGCCCCTGAATTTTGAAGTACTCCTCCACGTTCATCTTGTACTCGCTTCAGTGTTTATTGATTTTCTGCCTCTAACTCCGCCTAACATTATAGCGACTGCATGTTCACAGGGTAGGGGTTTAAAACCTCGAATCTTACTATTTTTTAAATTTGATTCAAATTTATTTAAAAGCAAGAAAACTTAGTTGTAGTTTTAGAGGGAAAGTTTTGGTTTAATGAGCCCCCCACCTTCCCCCCGTCCCCCCTTTCAGAAAAACCTGCGTAATTCTACCGCATTGGATGGTTGTGACGTCAGTAGTGGGGGAGTGGCCTAACACTTAGCATTCGTTGTGTACACCTCAACGCAGGCATAGTGAAACATTCGTACATACAAGCACATACATGTACATACACATACGCATACGTACCTGCATTCACACACTTCCGTACACATATGCATATATATTTGCATATACACACATACATACACATAGACGTACATACATCCATACGTGCATATACACACATACATACATACACATACACGTACATAAATACGTACATAAAGAAGTAGATTGAACGTAGGCCTATATTAACCGGACATGGATTCATTGTTTATTCCAGTTATAAATGGCTAGAGTATGATGGTCTATTGCATAGCGTTTGAAAAAGAAGGGAGAGACTTGAGATATTTTCTCTCTTGCTTCTGTCTCTCTCTCTCTCTCTCTCTATAGCTCTAATGTTCTGTTAAATGTCAGGTTCCAATTGCCCTTCCTACTTAACCTTTGCTTTCAATAAAAAGAGTACAAGATGAAGATAAAGAATTTAAGATAGTAGAATAACCTTTAATGGATCATTAAGAGGAATTGTAGAGACGTTAGATATTCCGGTAATTTACAACAACCGGACTCGAGAAGAAGTCTTAGAAATTGTGAATTACAGTGACTCTGGTTAAAATTAATTAGATAAAGGATCGCCCGTCACCGACGTAGCTTTCGAGTGAGGAAACTGACGTTAACCTTAGCTTTACCAGGTTTTAGGGTATACCATGATATTCTCTACCTGTTGACCTTCAATCTTCTACATGTGTAACGACTCTGCTAGGCAAGCTCAAAGCTCATCTATTTCACCCATAATTGTGAAATTATCCCGATTCCTAAGGGTGATAGGAAATGTGATCATGTTAAAATTGAAAATTATAGAGGCATAACAATTAGTTGCATGCTGTCCAAGATATTTGAAGTTGTATATTACGCTATGTAGGCAATTATTTCCTGACATCCGTTCGTTAATTTGGTTTAAACAAAAAGTGAGATGTAGTAACGCAATTTATTCTTTAAAAAAACTATTGAATAATCAGCACAAATGAATTAACTAATCTAGGTTTAAGTGTTAATTGTAGTAAGACATACTGCATTAGAATTGGTTCTAGACATAATATTAAGCCATTAATATGCTAATTGATAACAGAAGCATAGAGTGGGTTAATGAAATACGTTATTTGGGATTAATTTTGGTGTCTTCTAAAAGCTTCAAAATCAATATTCAAAATCGTAAACATAAATTTTTTAGGGCACTTAATGCTATCTTCAGCAAAATTGGGGGCAGCTCTGCACCTTCTGTAGTAATTTCACTTGTTGAATCATACTGCGTACCTATTTAGCTGTATGGTTCTGAATGTGTAGAAATGTCAAAATCTGTGATTCAGAGCCTAGAAAATGCTTATTCTCAATTGTTTAGCAAGTTATTTCATACTTTCGATAAAAATACAATTACGCAATGTCAATTTTTTTAGGTCAATTTCCTATTCAGCATAAGATTGCAAATAGAAGATTTAATTTTTTGAAGAAATTGTGTCTTTCTGAAAATACTTGTAAATACTTTAATTGTTTCAATGCCATTAATTAATAAATACTGGGAGAACGTTAGTAATAACTGTATCTTGCCAGAGAACTTCCAGGTTGAGAGACTTGACTGTAAGTCGTTATTGCGAAACTACTTTGAACGATCGCTAGAAATCATTTAATTAATGGTTTTGTTATTAATTTTGAGTTGTTTGATTGAGTGTATGCTTGCGTTGATTTTTTGTCAACGTTATTTTTGTGTTTACTTGTATGATTGTATTGTATTTGTTTCTTGTCTTGCTACCTGAGTGGTGAAATAAAAGCTATATACATGTATAAGTATATCCTTTACCTTCTTTCCCTTTTTGGTTAATGGACTGAATTTTCCAATATACTGTACAGTATATATATATATATATATATATATATATATATATATATATATATATATATATATATCTTCTTCTTCTTCTTCTATAAATATATATAGTATATATATATATATACTATATAGATATATATAATATATATATATATTATATATATATATATATATATAGCCTATATAATTTTTATTTAAGTGCCCATGCAACCATCACGTAATTGAAGTGATAGTGCAACAGCACCAACAGGCAGCATAAGCAACAACAGCAGCATAAACAACAACAGCAGCATCAATAACAACAGCAGCAACAACAACAGCTGCAACAACAACAACAGCAGCAGCAGAAACAACAACAGCAGCATCAACAACAACAGCAGAAACAAAGCAGCATCAAAAACAACAGCAGCAGCAACAGCAACAGCATCAACAACAACAGCAGCATCAACAACAAAAGCTAATCAGTAGCAGCAGCAAAACAGCATCAACAGCAACAACAACAATATCAAAAATAACAACAAAAACAACTTAAATATAAACAACAGCAACAAAAACAACATCAATAGCAACAGCAATAACAAAAGCAACATCAACTTCAACAACAACATCAAGAGCCACAACAATAGCGTCAACTACAACACCAACAGTAACAACAGCAGCAGTTGCAGCAGCAGTAGTAGTAGTAGTAGTAGTAGTAGTAGTAGTAGTAGTAGTAGTAGTAGTAGTAGTAGTAGTAGTAGTAGTAGTAGTAGTAGTAGTAGTAGTAGTAGTAGAAGTAGTATATTTAACGTCAAGTTCAGAAGCCTTTTGGTTTCTTTTCACAAAGGGAAAAGAGATTTGAACAAAGTTCATTAAGTGATTTTTAAGTGGTTAGAAACAACCACCCCTCTTCGATACTAATATCATTCTTTCACTATTGCTTTCTCTCTCCATTTTGTTCTAGAGAATGTTGTTTTTATATTTTTTATATTAAGCATCACAAGAAGGTTAATTATCTTATTTGTGAAGCCTGGACGTACTAGTCTAACTTAAATTCTTGGAAATATTTATCGGCTTAAGATTTTAATCTGATGTAGAGATGTCGCTGCATGCTGCGCAGAATTACCAACGTGTCCTCTAGTCATTCGACCGCTGATTAGACCTTATTCTTTCATTCCTTCTCTCTCTCTCTCTCTCTCTCTCTCTCTCTCTGCTCTGTCTGTCAATCTCTCTCTATCTCTCTTTCCTTCTCTCTCTCTCTCTCTCTCTCTCTCTGTTCTGTCTGTGTCAATCTCTTTCTCTCTATTTCCTTCTCTCTCTCTCTCTCTCTCTCTCTCTCTCTCTCTCTCTCTCTCTCTCTCTCTCTCTCTATCTATCTGTAAAGCTGTAAAGCCGCTGTTAACGTTGGTTTCATTTCTCGAAAGCCATATCAGTGACAGGCGACCCCAGGATTTGAACTCACATTTACTGATCCGCGATCGGATATCTTACCGACTTTGCCCCAAACTCCAGCCTACCTCTTTCTCTCTCTCTCTCTCTCTCTCTCTCTCTCTCTCTCTCTCCCCCCAACCTCTGTTGGTGCACTGCCTATGGCATGCCCATGGCATATAACTCCGCTACTTTTCTGTCATTTGCTTTTATTTGACAATACGTGAATCTATGACGTGCGATTAATGGAGTAGATAATCATACAATTCATTCTCGAAGGCTCTTCTCTTTCTTCTTCATACTGTTACCTCTTTTAGTAATCACCCTTCTTAATAAGTTTAATGGAGAGTACAGACAGATCTTTACTCCAGACAGATCTTTACTCCAAACAGATCTTTACTACAGACAGATCTTTACTCCAGACAGATCTTTACTCCAAACAGATGTTTACTACAGACAGATCTTTACTCCAGACAGATCTTTACTCCAGACAGATCTTTACTACAGACAGATCTTTACTACAGACAGATCTTTACTCCAAACAGATCTTTACTCCAAACAGATCTTTACTCCAGACAGATCTTTACTACAGACAGATCTTTACTCCAAACAGATCTTTACTCCAAACAGATCTTTACTCCAGACAGATCTTTACTACAGACAGATCTTTACTCCAAACAGATCTTTACTACAGACAGCTCTTTACTCCAAACAGATCTTTACTCCAAACAGATCTTTACTACAGACAGATGTTTACTCCAGACAGATCTTTACTCCAGACAGATCTTTACTACAGACAGATCTTTACTCCAAACAGATCTTTACTCCAAACAGACATCTCTTTGCTCCAATTATGTCTGCGCATTGAATCCAAGAGAAAAATTGATATTAAATAAATTACCCATTATTTTGAGTTGGACAAGGATGAGGTACAGGATAAGCTATAGGGGTAATGCATCATATGTGAACGCAGTTTAGAGCAAGGATATGAGGTTTTTATATGCTTTGTAGATTTTGAGAAAGATTTTGAAGGGTAAACTTCGCGAAGATGTTAGGATTTTTGAAAATTGAAAATTAGAAATAGAAATTGAAGTGGACTGGAGAGATAGAAGAAAAATTTTGAAGCTTTGCATAAACCAAAAGGTAATTATTTAACAGGAGTTATCAAAAGAATTATGAATAGGAAGGGGAGTAGGAAAAGACTGTTTCATGTCGTCATATCTATGAAACATTTACTTAAAGACAATGAATGATCAAGGAAGCAATGCATAACATTGGTGAATGAATATAAATTGGAGGTAAACTTATAAAAGATGTGAGATTTGCCGATGATCAAGGTATGATTGCTGGTAGCGAAGTGGTTTTACAGAAAATTGTGAATTGTGAATGATCTGAACACTTTACTGCATTAAAGTATTGAAAGAAAATTAATAAAAAGAAGACCAGAGCGATGAGAGTGTCTAGAAACGGAGGAGGAGTCAGTATGGAAATAGTTGGTAAACTACTAAGAATAAAGAGTTTATCTAAGATAAAGAGTTTATCTAAGATAAAGAGTTTATCTAAGATAAAGATTTTCAGATATTCAGAACACACGATAACAGAAGATGGGATATAACGAACAGAAATAAAATGTAGAATTGTTCAAGCAAGAGAGACCTAGTAAAAAGAAGTTTGATGAAACTCTTGAAGATAAAGATTGTAAAGACTTCAGTGTGGCCCACGCTCTTGTAAAGTTATCAAATATGGGCGCTAAGAAAGAATATCGAGAAAACTGGAACCATTCCAAATGTGGCTATGAAGAAAATTGGAGATCAAATGAACCAGCAAAATTACGGACCAAGAAGTGCTAAATAGGTTTGACTTAAATCTACAGTAGTTTCATTGCGTGTGAACTGTCTTCGAGACTGCTTTACAGGTTCCGGGCGCATTCATAATTTTAAAGCAAATGAATAACATGTTTAAAAAATTAGTATAAATTAATTTTTTTAAACCAGAAGAATGTAAATCAATAAACTGCGTAGGGTCTATCAGGCAAAGCAAACTGAATTAATCTCAGAGAAAATTGCTGTGGACCGTCTTATGGGCCTCGGGTCTAATGGATAACCTGATTACAAGTGGAGTGAATCCTGGCGACATTCACCGGACATCTTTCCATTTAGCGACATCTTCTTTCCGCCTATAAAGTGTCGTCACTCTACTCTCCGGCTATCGAAGCGATAAATTGCCCCTCTGGCAACATTAGACCCGGTCGATGCTACACTAGTCGAAGGACAGTGAGCGAAGTACTTAAAGCAAATAACAGTAGACCGGAAAAGGTGCAAGGAGGCCCGAATGGAAGATATGAACTGAACTTGTTTTGTGGTTTTGCTTTTTATCGATTTAAATGATAATATAATTTTAATTCGGACAATTACTTCATCAATAGTTGTACAGGTCAAGGCTAAAAGACTAAAGCCAAGTTTGACGTCTGTTTCTTGTCTTGAAAGTATATCAGTAACAAGACGAGCACTGAATTTGAACTCTGTACCTGTTGATCCACAGTCGGACTACTTATCGACATAATAATAGCATAGCCCTGAGAGTAGGTATTATGGTAAAATAGCTCAGTTTGTGGGTGTAGCAAAATATGAGAATGTAAAATATGGGGGTAGGAATAAAGTCTTTTACGTGACAGACCCTGGTAGCATTGTACTCCAGTTGGTTCTTTTCCAAGGCGAGCTGAGGAAATTATTCGGTTCTTCATTGAATCGTTAAATAGATTATAGACTTGGAAATTGCACACATATTTAGACGTGTGGCATTCAGCGTTATATACCTGTGTTATTGTTTATGCAGTTAACAGCATGAAGAAGGGGAAAGCAGCCGGAATAAATGATATCCCAGCAGTATGCTTGAAAGTTTTGGAAGGAAAAACATTTAAAACACTTCCACTAACTTTCCACTGAAAATTAGTGGAAGTATGTATGGAAGTGTACAATACAGGTCGACGACTTTATCAAGTCAGTTATTATCCCAATTCCCAAAAAAGCCAATGCTCTGGAGTGTTCGGATTACAGAACAATCAGTTTAATACCTCATGCATCGAAGATCTTATTAAAGATAGTAAATAATCGCATTCAGCCGAAAGCAGAGATGATACTGAGCAAGACACAAATTGGTTTTAGGAAAGGATGTGGCACAAAAGAAGCAATAGGAGTAATGCGGATCGTTTGTGAGAGAAGCTTAGAATATGGAAATGATGTTTTTGTATGCTTTTTGGGCTTTTAGAAGGCCTTGACAGGATTGATTGGATAACGATGATGAATATCTTAAAAAGAATTGGAATTGACTGGAGAGATAGACGACTAATTTTGAACTTGTACATGAATCAAAGAGCAGTAATCAAGATCCAACAAGAATACTCAGAAGAAGGTGAATTAGGACGTGGAGTAAGACAAAGTTGTAGCATTTCGCCACTGCTGTTTAACATTTACGCGGAGGCAATGATGGAGGAAGCCATGGACGACATGGAAGAAAGAATAAAAGTAGGAGGAAAATTGTTACAAGATATGTGATTTGCATATGCCCAAGGATTGGTAGATGGCAGCGAGATTGGACTGCAGAAGATAATGGATAGGCTGAATGATACGGCTTTGAGATAAAGCTTGATTATTATTACCGACATCGCCGGCTGGAGCCAGTGGCGGTGTCGGTAAGATACTCGACCGCGGATGAGTATGTGCGGGGTTCAAATCCTGGGCTCGCCCGTCACTGACATCGCTTTCGAGTGAGGAAATTGACGTTAACCTTAGCTTTACTTTAATATCAAAAAGACCAAGGTTATGAGAGTGTCCCATAATAAAGAGCAAGTTAATATCACAATAAATGGTACACAGATTGGAACTGGTAAGAAGTTTCATATATTTGGGTCATACTATAACCGATGATGGGAAATGAGAGACTAAAATACGCAGCAAAGAATATACGGAAATATTTGAATAGAAGAGGGTCCAAATCCTTGACTCGCAGGATAGAGAATGGATATTCTCTATCCTGCTAGACAGGATTCGGACTCATGGGACCCCAGTGCATTTCAAGACACCCGTTTTGCATCAGGGACATAAGAATATATATTGACAAATCGGAGCTGCACGAGTTCCTAAGGGACAACAAAGGCGGATACAGCTGTGAAAGTCTGACCATTTTGTGCTATGAATTCTATAGCATGTGTTAGACAGCGGGATGCTTATGTTTCTGATTTATATATACATTGCAGGATATTTATTGCCTTATGACCTTTGCAGTGCTCTTTAAGGGGCAACAGTGCTCTTTAAGGGGCAACAGTGCTCTTTAAGGGGCAACAGTGCTCTTTAAGGGGCAACAGTGCTCTTTAAGGGGCACTGTTGCCCTAGCAGACTGTTATATAAATATGAGCCTTACATCTGCTACTTTTAGCAGAAAGCTAAAGAAAGTTTCGCTGTAAATGTTTTAATAATTGCATAGCAATTGTTAATTTATAATTATATAATAACTGTTGATATTACATTAAATCTAATAGTTAGTATTTATCCGTTTAACTAAGAACTATTCTTTTCTAATAGTTGTATCTCCAACAGCGCATCTTAACTTAATCAATGCACTTACATGACTTCGTTGTGAGTGAAACTAAAGTTGATAGACCGTTGCCTGAAATGGCTCAATCTAGCATCTCTCTTGACTTTCCTCGCATATCCTTTGGACTAAGAACCTGACGTTAGTTAAATTCTCTTTAATTGAATGCGAGAATTTTACAGCAATAATTTAATGGAATCGAACCCGGATTTGAAATATTTTGTAATATTTCAAATCCGATTGAATCACTTGGAGTGATTTTATAATCACTCCAGTAGCTTTGTTCTGGACGTTTATAGACAAATTAAGTTAAACCTGTGTAGTTACAGGTTACTCGGTGCATAAAATGCAGCACAGATATTTTTCAATCAACATTAATTAGTTTTTTATATAAATAAAATTTTAATTCAATATTGCTTTTAATGTAATCATTGCTTGTCCCCGTATTTTTTCCGGGTCGTTTGAAGAATAGTCCAACCGTGTAAATATGCACGTGTCGTAGAAGGCGAAATTAAAAATAGATCCAAACGGTTGGTGAGCGCCTAGGCTCCAGAAATTGCTACAAAAATTTTAACAAATGGATTAAGTCTATGCGTATTCCGACCCTAGTTAAAATGGGATTTAACTTAAGGGAAGATGATGATGAATGTAATCTTTGCATGGCCATTTACTATCTCCCGTAATATGTTCACTGTGAATGTGTACAGTGTATGATTATTACAAATGTATGTTTAAAGTTGTTAGTATTAATAAATAAATAACCAAATAATTAATTAATTAATTAATTAATTAATTAATGGCTGTGTACCGCAGGGAGGCTACGGAGGTGGAGGGGATCATTGGGTAGGGGGAGGTGGCAGACAGACGGGAGGGGGCGGGGGTCAGTTTAGAAGATCTGACGGGTCGTTCTCTGACAGCTCCAACAGCTTCGTTAGACAGGTGTGCTCATCAAGCAATCAAGCAATCAATCAATAAATCAATCGATCTATAAATCAGCCAGTCAACCTGAAATCATTTCAGTGAGTCAATCAATCAGTCAATCAATCTATAGCTTGTCAGTTAGGCAGTCCATTCAGTCAGTCAATCAATAAATCATCTTGTCAGTCAATCCTTTCAGTCAATCAATCAATCAATCAGCTTGTCAATCAGTCAATCCATTCAGTCAATCAATCAATTAATCAGCTTGTCTGTCAGTCAATCCATTCAGCCATTCAATCAATCATTCAATCATTCAGCTTGTCAATCAGTCATTCTGTCAGTCAATCAATCAATCAATTAGCTTGTCACTCACTCAATCCTTCAATCGAGTTATTGATAAATCAACTCTTCAGTCAAACAATCAGTCAGTCAGTAGTCGACTGTTGAACCAATCAATATTAGCTAATCAATTAATCACTCAATCAATCAATCGATCAATCCATCATCTAATCAATCAATCCAATCAGTATACCAAACAAATGAACTAAAAAGAGCTGAAAGTCTGATTGATTGATTATGAGTGTTTATGAAGAGTTGGTATGCTGCAGCGGCGCTAAAATAATAATAGGGTTGATAATGAAAAATAATTTAACTTCCTGTTCCTTATCATAAGGTTATGCAAGGGACGTCAAATGAAAGCTAACACAAATGAAAATATATACTCCAGTACTATGATATGCGAGTTTCAATAGGCTTTTGTTCAATTAATTATTAACTAAGTATTAATACAGAATACTGGCCAACTGGGGACTGTGTTTGGAATTTAGACCACCCGCTGCCGTCTAATTAAATCTTATGACGCTAAGTAGCCTAGAACTTGGGACCTCCATTCCATAGGCTAGTGTTCTACCATTGCACCTCATTAAGTTCAAAATTAATATTATAATAGAATAGCAGAATATTATTACATTATTAGGGTAATAACTAATTTTGAAAAGATAATTTGAAAGGAGGACAAGTGAAACATTGTGAAGAGATTTATACGAAGATATCTATGAAGACAGATAGGAAGACATTTAAGAAGACATTTAAGAAGACAGATAAGCAGACAGATAAGAAGTCAATTAAGAAGACATTTCAGAAGACAAATAAAAAGACAGAAAAGAAGACATTTAAGAAGACGGATAAGAAGACAGGTAAGAAGACAAATAAGGAGCCATTTCTGAAGACATTTAAGAAGACAGATAGGAAGACATTTATGAAGAAGGATAAGGAGACATTTCAGAAGACATCTACGAAGACAGATAATAATACAGATAAGAAGACAGATAAGAAGACAGACAAGAAGACAGATAAGAAGACAGATAAGAAGACGGATAAGAAGACAAATAAGAAGACAGATAAGAAGATATATAGGGATTATATAAAAGTTTGACTACTAGCAATTCTAGAAGATCTATACAAACGGTCGATCAGCTGGGCCATAAAAACTAATCAGAAAATTGCCAGCGACGCTGCAGCGAAGATTCTGCATGGTAAACTTCATTCATAATATATGGACGTCGCTTACACGAGCGAGCCTCTTTATGAGCCGTGTGTTGTATGGCAGGTCACCTCTCTCTCTGTCGCTCGCTCTCTCTCTCTCTTCATCTCTCTCTCTCTTCTCTCTTTCTCTCCATATATCTTCTCCATCCCTCTGTTCCTGCCCCCTCACTTTTTATCTACCTTTCTCTCTCTCTCTCTCTTCATCTTTCTCCCTCTCTCCCTCTCATCTCTCTCTTCTCTCTCTCTCTCTCTCTCTCTCTCTCTATTTTCTTTCAATCTCTCTCTCCTCTCTCCATCTATCCTATCCTCTCCATCCCTCTGTCTCTGCCCCCTCTCTTTTTTTCTATCTTTCTGTCTATCTCTCTCTCTGTCGATCTCTTCTCTCTCTGTCTATTCTCTCTCCGTCTATCCTCTCCATCCATCTGTCTCTGCCGCTCTCGTTTTATCTATCTTTTTGTCTATCTCTTTTCTCTCTTTCTCTCTCCTCTCTCTCGTCTCTCTTTCTCACTCTCTCTATCTGTCGGCCTCACTCTTTCTCTCTCTCCCCCTCTCTTTCTCTTTTTCTCTCTCACTCTCTCTCTCTCTCTCTCTCTCTCTCTCTCTGTCTCTCTACCCATTGTGTATGTACCTTTATTTATCTTGCACTCTATCTCTTTCTATCTTTTTCTCTAACATTCTTCAATTATGATATTGTTGTTTAATATTTTTATTTGGTAAACCCTAAATAAATCAATCACTAATAATAACAACCTTCAAGTTAGCTATAACATAACTTTAATTTTTATTACTTATTTATAATTATTAAAAAATATTGGCCACCAGTTGATTTCCTCATATAACTCAGCTATCCAACCGATGTGCTCGACCATAAATCAGTAACCAAGCAGTAGAAAAATCAATCAATTAATTATTCCTGTTATTAATAAATCAATTAATCATTAATTACTGCTGATTCTGTCAATCAATCATTCATTCTGTAAAATAATCAATCAGCAATAATCTATCATTTTCTCTGTCAGTTAATGTTACTTAATGTGCGTTCTCACTCAAGACTAAGGTAACGATTATCTCTCTCCCTCTTTCTCTACCTCTCCCTCTTTTTCTTTTTCTCTTCCTCTTATCCTCCCTATTGTCTTTCTCCTCCCTCTCTTATTCTCTCCCTTATCTTTCCCACTGTCTCTTTCTCTCTTTCTCTTCTCTCTCTCTCTCTCTCTCTCTCTCCTTACAGACCATTTCTCTTATCTTGATATTTGTATGTTCTCCAATACTGTACAGCTGTAGATATTTGTATAGGAACTGCAGAGCTGCTTTACTGCAGCTCCATTACAGCAGCTGCAGCAGCTGTGTTGTTGACAGAGTGTTAAGCTGCTGGCTAGTAGATATGAGACGTGTCAGCAACACACTCGTAATGACAGATAATCTCTTCCAGAATATTCACTCTCACTCTCTCTCTCTTTCTTTCTTTCTGTCTCTCTCTATCTCTGTCTCTCTCGCTTTCTCTCCATCTGTCTCACACACACTCCTTTCCTATACCTCTTTCTCTCTCTATCTCTCTCACACACTCCTTGCCTATCTCTCTCTCTCCCTCTCTCTCTCCCTCTCTCTCTCTCTCTCTCAGACACGTTTTTTTACCTATCCCTATCTCTCTCTCACTCTTTCTTTACCAATCCATCTCTCTCTTACACACACATAAACTCTTTCACTAACTGTCCTCTCTCTCTCTCTCTCTCTCTCTCTCTCTCTCTCCTATAGATTCTCTCTATATCTTCTATACTGCTTCGTTCGCTATGAAACGTCGCAGAAGCTTTTCAACAGATAGAGTTGTTTTTTATTAGAACCAAAATCCAAAATAAATGAGATCAGACATACACATCATAACAATGAATGCAAAGACTGAAACATCATATTAATTTCATCGTATCAATGAATGTAAATACGTCAATCACTTAAACCAATATCAAATAATTAAAACATGTTATCCATGCGGCCATAAATTTTTAATATAAATTTTCTTCTTCTTTCATGTTCTGACAAGACTGCTCTCTGATCAAGTCTTGAAACTACTCTCTAAAATTTAAATCGCTTTATAAATTAAAATCGAAATTTTTTTAATTTAAATCGAGTTACTGAAGTATGTAGGCCTAACCCTAATTAGCCGATCGAGTAAGTCGAATACTGTAGAGAAATCTGATCCTTGAACCGTAGTAACTTACAGTCAAGCAGTTACGGAATTTTTCCAGTCTCGAAGGATTATCAGGAATTGACAGTTTTGAGTAATCGAGACGTAGAATATAAGCTGGTTTGATCGTCTAGTTCCGACATGTAAAGTTTATGAAACAAGAGCGAAATGAGAAAACTCAGGTGTGCGCAACTGGTTTGACAGTCTGAGCGGATTAAAAATGCAATACACTACAGTTGCTTGTATGTGATAAGCATTTCATGTGTTCTTGTTATTGCTGGTCTACTTTCATTGCTTATTGACCGATTTCTCTAGTCAAGTGCGGAAAATTCACTATAAGGAGCACATCAAAAATGAAACAGTACTTGAAAGGTTTGGAGAAAGAAAATTAGATGAAATATTTGCGGAAATAAGAGTAAGGTTCTTGGGTTACGTATTAAGAATGTCTGACGATAGATATGCCAAGACTGCAATGAATTGGAAGCCAAGTCAAGGAAAAAGGAAAAGAGGAAGACCTAGAAATGCTTGGTTCAACACGATCAACAAAGATTTGAAAACTTTGAACATTTCATGGGAAGATGCTGTGAGGGTTGCTAAAGAAAGAAAAGAATGGAGGAATGTTGCCGCCCTATGTTCTCTTTAGAATGCAAAGAACTGATGATCTGTAGTCAGTGCGTCCTTTTTGTTAATTATTAGCAACATTATTATTAACATTATTTTGTCTGTATAATATACATGTAGTGTATATTCATAATATTTCTTCTCTGAAGTTGTTCTATAAAAATTCAATAGCAGTTCCGATATCAATTTTATTTATTATACTTGAGAATCATTAGCACAAATTTTTTATTATTTGGAATTTATTTAATTTTGCCTATATTGTTATTCATTTGTGATTCATTTCATTCATGTACAATATGAAACAATATGAAATAGTTTTAAGTGTTCAAGAAGTTTGACTGACAGAAAATAGTTAACATTAAGACCGACAGACGTAAAAGAGAATAATATAACATTGTGAATGGGCGGTTCAAAGCATACTGTATATACCTACTCACAGTCTTTGTGCATACTGTATATATCCACTCACAGTCTTTGTGCATACTGTATATATCCACTCACAGTCTTTGTGCATACTGTATATATCCACTCACAGTCTTTGTGCATACTGTATATATCCACTCACAGTCTTTGTGCATACTGCTTACGCTTGGAAGTTCTCCATATGATTGGCGAACACAAAACTCAAGGCTTTGCACGAAACCTTAATGTAAAGCTAAGTGAACAATAATATAGGTTTTATTAATTTCTCTCTCTCTCTCTTCAGTGCACTGCCAAGTGGCAGGTTCAAGTTACTTATTCATACTCAAAGTGTGATTTCTTGCTCCATACGAGCACTCCTAGATCAACAAGTTAATCCCTTCACAAAGTCTCTGCCTTATTCATACCTTATGTAGCCTATAGATTGTGAAAGGTATGCTTTCTGAGGTGGTTTTCCGTTGCCTTCCTCCGTTAGATGGATTAATTACCATTTAATCCATCCTGCAGGAAAATATTACATTGTGAGGTGGGTCCCCTCTTACCATCCTCAGTTCCTGCCTTAGGCACCTCTTACGTACACGCAGCAGATTGTTTGCGGTTGCCCTATTCTGCAGTGATCCAACCACACCCGAGCACAACACGGAGGAACAACACTTTCATTAATAGGTTATATGAATTTGTATAGGTTAAATAGGTTAGGTTAATTTTATAGGGTTTAATAGGTTATACTAGTTTTAATGGGTTTAATTATTTTAAAAATTTAAAAAAATTTAATACATAGCAGCCTATTAGCAGGCTATGCATCAATTAATGTAAACCTGAGCAGACAATAATTATGACGTCGGAGGTAGTGCTCCATTGCCTTCTTGAGTTGATTATAATCTTCTGTCAAAAGGTTACCTTGTGCTTGCAACCTTGAAGCACATGCAATGAATAATCAGACTTTATCATCAATTGTCTCATCATTAGACTTTATCATCAATTGTCTCATCATTAGACTTTACCATCAATTGTCTCATCATTAGACTTTATCATCAATTGTCTCATCATTAGACTTTATCATCAATTGTCTCATCATTAGACTTTATCATCAATTGTCTCATCATTAGACTTTACCATCAATTGTCTCATCATTAGACTTTATCATCAATTGTCTCATCATTAGACTTTATCATCAATTGTCTCATCATTAGACTTTATCATCAATTGTCTCATCATTAGACTTTATCATCAATTGTCTCATCATTAGACTTTACCATCAATTGTCTCATCATTAGACTTTATCATCAATTGTCTCATCATTAGACTTTATCATCAATTGTGTCATCATTAGACTTTATCATCAATTGTCTCATCATCAGACTTTATCATCAATTGTCTCATCATCAGACGTTATCATCAGTAATCATATCTTCAGACGTTATCATCAGTAACGTTATCATCAAACGCTATCATCAATAATGTTATCTGTAGTGATGTCTGCTGTTCGGGACATTCCTGACGTCATCCCTGGATGAGGAAACAGACTTTAAACCTTTATTATTATTATTATCATCATCATCAGACGTTATCATCAATAATGTTATCATAAGACGTTATCATCAGTCGCTATCACCAGCCGCCATGTGGTTATCAGGCCGGAGCCTGTGCCAGGCTAGGAGGTCTGAGCGTGACCAGTGATAGGGTGCCAGGCGAAGAGGTCTGAGCATGACCAGTGATAGGGTGGCTGCATGACGCAGCCTGTGGCAGGAGGTCTGAGAGTGACCAGTGATAGGGTGGCTGCATGACGCAGCCTGTGGCAGGCTAGAAGGTCTGAGCGTGACCAGTGATAGGGTGGCTGCATGACGCAGCCTGTGCTAGGAGGTCTGAGCGTGACCAGTGATAGGGTGGCTGCATGACGCAGCCTGTGGCAGGCTAGAAGGTCTGAGCGTGATCAGTGATAGGGTGGCTGCATGACGCAGCCTGTGGCAGGCTAGAAGGTCTGAGCGTGACCAGTGATAGGGTGGCTGCATGACGCTGATCGACGGTATTATTATAAACAAACAGTTCCTGGTATTATCGCTCACCGCTGATAGCCATCGGCCGGGCTGCCGTGGAAATACTGCTCTGAAATAGAAAATTGACCCTCAAATCTCTCATCATAATCATCATAATCTTCTATTTCGAATGTCTAAATAGCGTAGGGGTAACATCGTGAAGCTTTAAACGACAGATCCTGAGGTGAATTGAACCTCGTGGGTT
>CAJHZI010000873.1:2727500-2762500 GCA_905160935.1 Enchytraeus crypticus | reverse complement strand
ACATACATACAATGGCGTGGTGCGTGGTCCATACCAAGGTTTTCACTATCGTTATCTTTGTGTCTTTCTTTAGACTTTTTGTTAAAAGTTCTTTCCTATCGCCGAATTTGCTTGTGCAATCCTACTGCATATTTTGGTGTCACATTTCCCATCAACTGTTATAGTACATAACATAACGGCACACTGAGTCAAGAAGCACAGGTGCTTGTGTAAGACCCATTTCCTCCTTCCTCTTCATGGTTATTAGTAATCGTTGCCTTTTGATGGCGCATCAATTGCAGCCGGCGCGGATTTAAGAATAACCTTCCAACACCTAGGGGTTTTTTTTCTTCCTAAGCTTTTTTACCAACATTCAGTCTCCCAAGGTGGTCACCCACAAAGTACTAACCGAGGTCGATGCAGCTTAACTTCGCTAATTGACGAGTAACCAAACCAAGTGCGCTAATCCCGCCGTCTTTCTTTCTCTCTCTCTCTCCATTATATATTCCCTCTCTATTAAATATTTGAAATTCCTTACGTGTTCCAATTTCGTACCAGTTATTGTAATATCGATTTCACCTTTAGTATGGGACACTGCATCATTTTTGTTTTTTGTTGTTAACCTTCATTTAATTTTTCATTGCTGTATCATGCAGACTATCCGTTATCATTGTTATTAGTTTTCAGTTATGTTGTTCTAGTATTTTTTATGGTGACGATGATTCAGGTCCTAGTGAGTGATGAAAACTATTACCGAATCTATCTAATTAGATTAATTATAAAGAAAATGTTTAATGGATTAAGCTTAAAGAGTGGTTTAAAACATAGAATAAACCGAAATAGTTGTTAAAAATAGATTAAACCCAACAGTGGTTTGAAAAATTAATTAAACCTCAACAGTGGTTCAAAACGCGGATCAGCGGTGGTTTAGAACTTGGATTAACCAAGTGCATTGGCATCACGTAGCATCTTAACCAAGTACCAGCCAATCCACGCCCGAGATACTTAACCCGTGACAGTAAGAAGAAATTTAGTGGTAATTTAGTTCATTAACCTCTAGTAATTTAGTAGTAATTTAGTTCATTAACCTCTAGTAATTTAGTAGTAATTTAGTTCATTAACCTCTAGTAATTTAGTAGTAATTTAGTTCATTAACCTCTAGTAATTTAGTAGTAATTTAGTTCATTAACCTCTAGTAATTTAGTAGTAATTTAGTTCTTTAACCTCTAGTAATTTAGTAGTAATTTAGTTCATTAACCTCTAGTAATTTAGTAGTTGAGACACTTCTAGAGTTTCAACTGCTAAATTACCAGAGGCTTTGTGAAATTATTAACCAGAGTCTATGTGAAATTACTAACCAGAGGCTATGTGAAATTACTAACCAGAGGCTATATGAAATTACTAACCAGAGGCTATATGAAATTACTAACCAGAGGCTATGTGAAATTACTAACCAGAGGCTATGTGAAATTACTAACCAGAGGCTATGTGAAACTATTAACCAGCGCTATATGAAATTACTAACCAGAGGCTATGTGAAATTATTAACCAGAGGCTATGTGAAATTATTAACCAGAGGATGTGTGAAATTATTATCCAGAGGCTATGTGAAATTATTAACCAGAGTCTATGTGAAATTACTAAACAGAGGCTATGTGAAATTACTAACCAGAGGCTATGTGAAATTATTAAGCAACGCTATATGAAATTATAACCAGAACCTATGTGAAATTATTAGTAGAGTCATTGTGAAACTAATAGCAGAGTCAATGTAAAATTGTAACCAGAGGCTATGTGAAATTCCGAAGTACAGCTAATGGAATTGAGCTAGCCGGCGCCTAAGTAACTTGGGCAAAAACATCTTATCGAAAATGGATTTATCTTGGATTCCGTAAAGAGTCTTTTAAGACATGAACTGAAGGCACTCATCGTTTAAGCCTATTACAGACTGTATGATAGAGAAGAGGAGAGTGACGGAATTCTGTAGACCCAGTCTCTCATATTTGACTTGTCTTTTTGAATTATACAACACTGTCATCATCACGTCTTGATTTCTAGCTTAATTAGGGTCGAGTTACGAATAGAATGGCTGGCTGGAAATCATTACATTTTATTAAATAAATTTTAAAAAGATTATTAAATTTTAAGAAATTTTTAGTAAATATTAATTTTTACGTGTAGTTGCTTGTTTGAGTTTATGGTTGAGTAATATTTTTAATGCTATTTTTGTGTTGACTTGTGGGATTGTATTATAGTTTATTTTTGTCTTGCAACCTGAATGGTGAAATTTTTGTAGCAATTTCTGGAGCCCAGCGCTCACCAATCTTTGCCCTTTCTAACGTTGCTTTGAATTATACGCTAATGAAAATTATAGCCACTAAAGAAAAACTTTGTAATAGCCTCCCTTGTATATTACTATTTTATTTCTAACAACAACAACTATTAGAGTGCTACAATCATCAATGACAAAGTTGAGCACTATTGAGACAAAATCAAGCCGGCGAGCAAAAAGAAGGTCGGTCCAAAAACGGTGCAAATTTTAAAATACAGAAAATTAGTCCAAAGTAAAGGTATTAAATGTAAAGCAGGTTTAGGCGTTGATCGCAACTCATGGACAATGAGGTTCGATTAAACTAGTATCATGTTGGCGCGTAGATTGAGTATTAGAGTTGGTAGAAGATGATGGTGTCCCTTCTTCTCAGAGGCCACCGGTTCGAATCCAAGCCGTCGTCTCTGATAATAAGTATCCCTTCTTACGAGAAAACAAGCAAAGAAGTTGACTGTATAATTTCTTGTTTTACAGATTCCATTTAATCAATATATATTTTATTTATATTCCATTTTCATTTAAATTACATTATTTTATTACATTTAATCAATAAATATGAGTGCAGTATTTATTATAAATTATTATTTAATTATTATTATAGTGGCAGTATTTAATTATTATCATGTTGTATATTAATTTAATTGATAGAATTTAATATATGTTAATTTAATTCAAACAGCATATAACACTGATCTCTGAGGGTTAATCTATCAACCCTCTGGAAGTCTTCGTTCCTTTAGTAAAAACCTTCTCACTGTATCTAATATTAAATATGCATTGGGCAGACGTTCCTTCAAGCTTTCTGCTCCGACAATATGGAACTCTCTGCCACAAGATCTTCGATCTTGTAATTGTATTGGTACTTTCCTTGGCAAGCTAAAAACCCATCTCCTCCCGCCATAGGTCTAAATTTTGATCCGTTTGCCTTGGATCTTGGACTTGCACTGTTTCGATCTCGCTTTCTCTTGTGGTCTCTGTGTACTCAGTCGTCATCGTGTAGTGCTTTGGCGCCTGTTTGTTTAGAGTCTGCAAGAGACGTCCCTGACATTGCCTTATGGCGAGGAACCGGACGTTAAATTCTTATTGATTGATTGATTAAAGGTATCATTATTACTCAGGAAAGGATGTTAAACTTTGAGTCAGTTCGATAGTCAATTAATTAATTAATTAATTAATTAATTAATTAATTAGCTGATTGATTGCTTGCAGAAATACAACAATGACTGGTGGATTGGCAGGCTCGTCAAGGAAGGCTGTGACGTTGGGTTCATTCCTAGTCCTGCAAAACTTGAAAGCATTCGACAATCCCAACCACAGCCTAAATCACATCGCTCAAAGTTAGTCTCTCTCTCTGTCTCTCTCTCTATCTCTCTGTCTCTCTCTCTCTGTCTCTCTCTCTCTTTCTCTCTCTCTCTGTCTCTCTCTCATTTTCTCTCTATCTGTCTCTCTCATTCAATTTTTTTCTTTTTCTTTCGCTTCGTGCGTAGTCCAAATCTTAGGATTTGTTGTACCCCTTTGTTCTCTATTTTTTTACATTTTTTCTCTCTTCTCTTTTCCTGTCCTTCTTTACCTCTGCATTTTTCTATCTCTATTCTACACCTCTGTGGACACACCTCTATGGACACGTCTCTGTGGACACGTCTCTGTGGACACGTCTCTGTGGACACGTCTCTATGGACACGTTTCTGTGGACAGGTCTCTGTGGACACACCTCTGTCGACACGTCTCTGTGGACACACCTCTGTGGACACGTATCTATGGACACGTCTCTGTGGACACGTATCTGTGGACACGCTTCTGGCTATCCTGTCATTAATATATCATATTTACATGTATAATAAATTTCATAAGCTTTATTTATTTTATTTATTTATTTAGTTTTTATATTGTAAGCTTTGAATGCTTCATTTCTTCTTGGAAAACTTTTCATTAACTGGCGCCAAGTTTCACTGCCCAAAGTAAAACACTCTACAGCTTGCGCATCCTGTTTTTAAATAAACTATTTTTAAAATTTCCATACTCTCTTGTTTTAATAGAAAAATACTGAAATCTACACGTATGCTGCTAATTATAATTGTTAATCATTGATGTACCGAACTAAAAAATAACAAGAAATAATGAGTAAGCTACTGTTATCTATGACAACATCTAATTCCGTCGAACAAAAATCGAGTAAATAACTAACGAAAATACTTAATTTTCTTTTCAGAGCCTCTTCAGCTACAAACATCGACAATCTGCTAAATTCAAGATCTTCGAATTCTCGAGGATCCACTCCCCCCACGCCAGGTAAAAACACCTTTGAGCCTTTTTTAGTGGAACTGTTTTGAATTTGGCTTAATGACTGATTAAATGAATGAACTGTAGACTGATTTTCTGGATTTTGGAAATTACACCGTTTTTGGACCTTCTTTTTGCTCACCGGCTTGAGTTTGTCCCAATAGTGCTCGATGTTTTCATTGGTGTCTGTAGCACACTATTGTTGTTGTTGTTGTTGTTGTTAATGACATATCTAGATATCAATTTAAACTCTTTTGCAGTCACGCACGCCAGTTGTAGGATGCTTTTCAATGAATTTTGCATGTAACATTCAATGAGTATTTTTGTGAAGCCTCTAAGTAAATCGCGTGTAATAAAACGGCTTTACGGATTGCACGTTTAATAAAATAGTGATGGTTATTGTGTCCGTACCGGGATACAACACGGGTACGGACACAACACGGGTCACAATAGTAATACTATATTATTAATATAATAAATTACTGCAATAATATAATAATATTACGTTTTCTGACTGATTTAATTAATCAATCATTCAATAAGAATTTAACGTCCGGTTCCTCGCCTTAAGGCAATGTCAGGGAGTCGGGATATCTCAGGGACTTCTGATTGAGTGCTTGATTGATATTTTTATTGATATTTTTGTTTCCACTCTAGACATAGATCTGAACGGTATGGATGGTAACGTTGGCGATGATAGCGACAGCATTGGTAACACTGCTAAGACTACCAGATCATCCGGGGGTTTTTCTTTGCCTGGAAGGGAAAAACGGAAACCTCTATTTAAGAAGGTTTGTTTGTGCAGCATATATACAAGTAATACTTAATCTAATTTATAAAGTAATGTTGCAAGAATACGAAACGCCAAAGTGCAATGATAATGGCACAGCTGCTAACTTGCAACATTTAAACGAAGCACAAAATAACAACTTGTTTAATTATGATAACCATTTACATTGTTGCGAATTTCATTTTTAGACTAATTTTATTCATTCATTCGACAGATGGAGGCTATACCGCCGTACGAGGTCGTGCCTTCTATGCGCCCCCTGGTGCTGATAGGCCCGTCGCTCAAGGGCTACGAGATAACGGACATGATGCAGAAAGCCTTGTTCGACTTCCTCAAGCACAAGTTTGAGGGAAGGTTCGTAGACTTATCTGAATTATTTGGATTCTGATTTTATTAATAAGCTTTATGAAATTTTACCCCGTGTTGTGTCCGGGTTGCTTGAAGAATTGACCAACCGGTGACTGCACGTGTCGTAAAAGGCGAATAAAGCACTAAGATCCATAGCAATGTCAGAAAGGGCATTCGGTTGGTGAGCGCCTAGGCTCCTAGGCAGACATCTGGAGAAGTTATCATGACTGGGTAGATATAATGAGGAGATGTGATAGATGACATTATAAATTATTTTCCGACAAGGTGCCAATACCCTTACGTTAGTAACGATTAGTTCATTGCATTGTTAAATATTTTTGCTGCTTTTGTTCTTATCAAGTTTCTAATTTTATTCAAGTGATCTAAAAATTGACTAAAATTTTCCACCGCATTACATGTGACTGAATTCTTATATTACTTAAATTGATACCATTAATTAGCGTACAGGGTCAATCTCTTAAAACTTTACAATTGGGAATTTTTGATTTTGAATTGCTTGTTCTCATGTAATTATGCAGAGTTACTTAAACCCTTTGTAGTGTTAATACCCTTGGGCGTTTTATGTTTGTTCCATATTTGCATATTAATCTTCTTTCTATCTCTTTCTTTTCATTTGTCGGCTGATGTTTAATTTATTGATTACATTTAGATTATGTTTTGCAAATATATAACTGGAGGTTATTCTGAAAAAGGTGTGAGAAAATTTTTTTATGGCAGAGTAGTATCAAATGATAATGTTATATTAGCAAACAATAGCTTTGTTAACAATTACAAAATCTACACTAGATAATAGTAAAATAGTATTTTTTATACATTAGTCTGCAGCAATGATTTCTATTTCAAATCTATATTTTGTTATTCTATGTTTTTTAGGATAACAATAACTCGAGTTACTGCGGATATCTCACTAGCCAAGCGATCCCTGCTCAATAATCCCAGCAAGAGAGCGATCATGGAGCGATCCAACAGCCGATCCTCTTGTATAGGTAATACTTTAGTCTGCCTCAATCAAACAGCCGATCATTCAATTAATCAGACAGTCAATCAATCAATCAATCAATCAGTCAATCATTCAATCAATCAATTCATCAGCAAATCAATAAATCAATAAGTGAATTCAAAATCAATCAACAATTCATCAATCAAGCAATCAGTCAGGAAATCAATCAATCGTTCCCTCAACAAATAAAAAAATCAATCAGTAATCGTTCGGTCAAAAAATAATTCATCATCAACCACTAAATCAATCGTTCAATCCATCGGTCAATCAGTCCATCAATCAATCAGCCAATCAGAATAAATGACTCGTCATGGAGACGTAATGGCTGGAGTCAGTGGCGATGTAGGTGAGATATTCGACCGCGGATCAGTATGTGTGGGGTTCAAATCCTGGGCTCGACCGTCACTGACATCGCTTTCGAGTGAGGAAACTGACGTTAACATTAGCTTTTTTAGCTTTTTAGCTCATCGTTGCTAGTTATCATTACGTTGCATTGTATTTAGTTGTACGGTACTGCAATGTATGACAAAGATTGCTGATTTGCCAGCACATGTGGAGCTCATACATTAGTCAGGATAAACACTTCGTAGATTGGTCAGGATAAACACTCCTAAACTGCTTTAACAATTAATTTTCCTATTATGTACCATATTATATCGTATACTGTATGTTGTTTTATTGTATTGTTGTATTATACTGTAATGTACTGGTACTGCATTGTTCTCTCTCTCTCTCTCTCTCTCTCTCTTAGTACACTGCCAAAGGGTAGTTCTATGGTATATTCCGTTTTCCTCTTCATGTCCATACACTAGTTGATCTCTAAATCATTCCTATCGATCATTCCAAATCTCGGTCTGCCTCTGCTTCTCTTTCCTTCCATTCTACCCTCTATGACCTTCATTAGTTAACTATCTCCCCTTCAAATATGTCTGATCCAATTCGTCTTCCCATTTCATATTGCATTTATTAACTGTCTATCTGTAACCACTGCATTGCATTTAATTACATTGTATTGTATTGTACTGTATTGTATTGGACTTAATTGTATTGTATTGCACGTAATTGTATTTTCTTGCACTTAATGGTGTTGTATTTCATTTAATTTTATTGTTTTGAATCTAATTGTATTGTATTGCACTTAATTGTATTGTATTACACTTAATTGTTTTGTATTGTATTGTATTGTATTGTATTGCACGTACAGTTGAAGTGCAGGCGGAGATAGAGCGCATATTTGAGCTAGCACGGACGCTGCAGCTCGTCGTACTAGACTGTGATACCATCAACCACCCCTCTCAGCTCAGCAAGACCTCCCTGGCGCCCATCCTCGTCTATCTCAAGATCTCATCGCCCAAAGTAAGTTTCACCTCTCTCAAGGCGCCCTCAGGTGAAGAGATGGACGTTAAATTCTCATTGATTGATTAATGCTATTGGTGGGTAAACATACTATGGGTTATTGGGTTTAATTACCCTCGGGATGTTGCAAAACGTATATTCTCGCTGAATAGTTCTAAATATCTGTTGTGTCATCTCACGAAAATTAAATATCATGATCCACATTTAAAAATCTTCACAATTGAATTTTCCTTTTTTTCTAAATTCAGGTTTTTATCGTTGATTGACTACTTAAGGTGCTGCAGAAACTTATTAAGACGAGAGGAAAGTCACAGAGCAGAAATATGAACGTACAACTGGTTGCAGCAGACAAACTAAACCAGTGCAACCCGGTATGAGCTGGTTATATTACTGTTATTATTATTATTGTTGTTATTATTATTATTATTATAGTATTATTATTAATATTATTATTATTATTATTATTATTATACATGTATTATTATTATTATTATTATACATGTATTGTTATTATTATTAGTAGTAGTAGTATTAGTATTATTATAGTATTACTATTATTATTATTATTATTATATTATTATAGTATTACTATTATTATTATTATTATATTATTATTATTATTATTATTATAATGAAAATTAAACGTTGCTGATCGCAGCAGCGGGAGACATTGCCCTGAATCCACTACTTTTGGCTCCAGCAACGCCCGTCCCCACTTCATCTGTTATCGATCCACCACGACGGTGACTCTCCTGAACGGGCGCTGATGAGGCAGTTGTGAGAACTCTGTTGGGAGAACCGCATTTAGAAGTCAACAACCCTGACTATAATAATAATTATTATTATTATTAGTATTATTATTATTATTATTATTATATTTTATATCCTTTCTCGTGAAAGCAAATTTCTGATTGACACTTGTGGATTTGTTTCTCAATTGAGCCAAATTGTAACACTAGATATGCACGGATTTAAGAATAACCTACCATCATCCTTGGATTTTTTCCTTCAGAGTTGTCAACACTCGGTCTTCCATGGTTTTATTCACCCACAAAGTACTAATCGAGGTCGATGTAGCCTAACTTCGATTATAAATATTGACGTGCAATTAAACCAAGTGCGCTAAATCCCGCCGTTGAACTCAATTATGATCGCTTTTGATAATGATCGATCAATCGACAATATATTCTCTCTCTCTCTCTCTCTCTCTCTCTCTCTTAGTGCACTTACAGGACTAGGATTTTATTTGCCCCTCCGAAAAGAAACCCCCTTCCCTCGCTACGCAGTCTCGAACCCGAGACCTCTCACTTAAGAACAAAGCTCTCTACCCACTGCCCCACGAGGCGTTCCTCGATAATATATAATGATCAAATATACTAATCAAATATACTAATGATCGTTTAATCGGTTGAAAAATAGAAGATTGACTGATGATATGATGTGGGACCGATAGGACTGGAGAAAATCTATTCGTATCCCGCCCCTGGTTAAACTAGGATTTAAGGGAAGATGAAGATGATGATGATGATGATGATGATGATGATGATGATGATGATGGTGATGATGGTGATGATGATGATATTGATGATGATGATGACGATGACGACGACGACGATGGTGCTGATCGATTAACCGGTTGAATTGTTATTAGGAAACATTTGACGTAATACTTGATGAGAATCAGCTGGACGAGGCGTGCGAGCACCTAGCCGAGTTCCTCGAGGCGTACTGGAGGGCCAGCCACCCTGACTTCGTCTCAGCGGCCCTGTCGAGCGCCTCTCGGCCCCTCACGGGCAGCCAGTCTCAACATCTAACCCAGCCCGAGCAGTCAGAGGCCAAGCAGGCCGTCCGCCGAGCCTCCCAGAGCTCCATCGACCCCGATAAACCTCGGGGGGTCTCCCCGCCTCCCGCTCTGTCCCACAAATCCCGCATGCAGGCGGCTGAACGGGGAGCTAAGCGAGATATAGCAGAGGCTGAGGCGATGTTGTATGATATAGAGAGGGCGGAGCAAAGGAAGGAAGAAAGGCGGGACAGTAAGCAGACTCCGCCTCAGAGTGGGCGGCGGCCTAGCTCTCCTTATATGGATAGACATTCCGTGGCTCCGCCCAGGGAGGCGGAGCTTAGTGAGTCGCCTTTGTCTGATAGGATGAGCGGACAGAGGCGTGGTCAACCGGTGCAGTATCAACAACAACAACAACAGCAGAGACATCCGTATCAGCAACAAATGCAACAGCCTCAGATGCAACAGCCTCCGATGCAACAGCACAGATACGTCACACAGCAACAGCAGCAACACTTACAGCAACACCCTCAGGACGATCCCTACCCCTCGCCCCAATCCTCCACAAATCAATATGCATCGTCTTCGCTAAGTCGTCGACCGCATGGGGGGCCCGGCCCTTTGCATGGAGGGCCCGGTCCTTCACAGGGGGCACCGAGACGCTTCGACTCCCCCCGCAAGCTCGAGGGAGTCACTTCCCCCCACAGTGACTACGACATCAGCTCTCGGCAGAGACGGGGAGGGGGGCCCGGTACCGCCTCAAGGATGGTCCGCCAATATTCTCAGGACAACCACCGCATGCCCTACGATACGCTGCCCCCGGGCGGGGCGGGCACTAGCAGGCGGGGGGCCTGGCAGACATCGAAATCTTACGACGAATGCGACGAGGACGTTTATAATCGTCGTCGAAGACAAGACTGGCGTGACGATAAACTCGAGTACGATGATGACGATGATGATGATTTTGATGACGATGATGAAAGTGCTTCCGCCGTGAGACAAGGGCAGAGGGATTGGAGGGGGGTTAGGGGGGATGACCCCCGGTCACGATCGGCGGCTGGGGGACTGAGGGCCACTAGCCCGAGCTCACCGGACGTGAGGGGAGCTCCTAGGTACCCCGTCGTGAAAAAGGGCAGCATCGCTATTTAGCGACCGCCTTTGAGTTGATGTCATATGCTTTGAATCTCGAGAAAATCTAGTGGTGGTGCTAGATTACTTGTACCTAGCAAAAAATTATCTTGTGTTGAGAGTATCCTAAATAAATATTTAAATTATATTATATATACTATACTCTAATATATATATATATATATATATATATATATATATATATATATATATATATCTTGGCGTAAAAGTTTCCCGACCCTAGTTTAACTGGGATTTAAGGGATGATGATGATGTTGATGATGATCTTGGCGTAAAAGCTCTTTTGGTATTTCAGTTGACTGGCAATGTCACTATTACTATACTCGACCCATATATGTACATAGGAAATACAAAAATCTTCACGTGTTCACCTAATTTATGTATATTTGCGGGTAAATCTTGGTTAAAATCAAGTTAATCAATGACAAGTTATTAAAGGCTAATTATTTCTCAATGTTCGTTGTTCTATGAAATGCCAGGTCCAAAGATACACATTGCTACTTGCAGTCAGCTTTTGTCGCACTCCTAAGCCACTAAGTGGATCCTAAGTAGAATATACATATTGATCTATGCCTAAACTTAATGTAGGCTAATCATTAACGAGAATGGCTACTAGTGTGTTTTCCATGGCCTTATTCTGTAGACCCTACATTATTATTATATATTGACACGGGCTTGGATGCGATAATTTTTAACAGATTGCTAATGAACAAGAATGAAACAATTTTATTAGTTCGAAGAATATCGGCGATAAAATTGACTCGTTTGGCTAAATAACGTAGTGATCGATTTAAAAATACAGCTAAATTTGAGATATATGAGTGTACAGACTATATACCATGGACCTGCCAGTAGGCTGTGCACTAAGAGAGAGAAGCATAATGGTACATCTCAGAAGAACGTGATAATTTTAGAACCTTAATGTATCATTTAGCTACATAAATGTATGATACAAGCCTAGGGATTGTGATAGGCTCTACTAGATGGCCTGTGAGATATTTCTCAAGAAAGCTTGAACGCTATAGCATAATATGTGAGTTCTTCGTACTCGACATTTGACAGAGCAATAGAGAGATAGAGGGAGAGAATGCTGAAATATCAATATACATATAGACTTATAATCTTCAATTCTGCAACATGACAGTTGATGGCTGATAATTCTGGAAGCTTTGGTGTTACCACTTTACTATATTTTCTCTTTTTGTAAATGTATGTAAACAACTGTAAGAAATTCTGGTGACGATTACTTTTCTAGTTTTTCTTGCTGCTTCTCTTCATTCGCTCACTTTGTGTACAAAGACAAAACGCATACTGTTTGTGCTGTAACATATTTTTCTACGATGACATTGCGACGTTGTTATTGTGTAATGCTGACTATGCTATTAATTTTATTATATAATTGAATTAATTGTGAATCGGATGTGCGTAATTTTCAACGAATCGAATTCAGCTGTTAAAGTTGAAGTTGGCGATTATGTTTAACATAGCTTTAAGTCTCACATGCCTGAAGTTTGTATTAATAACGTTATTTGTCATTAATTACAGATAAATTGTGTTAGTGTTCATTAGTGATTTTTTATCTGCGAAGCCTCAAATGATGACCTTAAGTGATGACCTTCAATGATGACCTTAAATAATGACCTTAAATAATGACCTTAAATAATGACCTCAAATAATGAAATTAAATAATGACCTCAAATAATGAAATTAAATGATGACCTCAAATGACGACCTAAAATAATGACCTCAAATGATGACCTTGATGACCTCAAATAATGACCTCATATGATGACCTAACCTACACATACGACTGACTGCAGGTCTGCAACTGAGGTCCCTTACGTAGTTGAATATATATATATATATATATATATATATATATATATATATATATATATATATATACATATATATATACATATATATATATATATATATATATATATATGCATCATGTGTGTATATATTTTTATATATGCCTGTATATTATACAGTGTATACAGTTAGGGTAGTCAATTAATTAACTAATGTCAATTAATTATTAATTAATTCATTCATATGATGACCTCATACGATGACCTCAATTGATGACCTCAAATGATGACCTCAAATGATGACCTGAAATCTTTTTCGATGGACCCAATGTTGAAGGGAATATTATACCGACCCATATGTTGATATTCCAATCTACCTCTTCTACTTTAAAAAAAATTAAACTTGAATTAAACTTAAATTAAATACTAAGAAATGTAGCACATGCGTGTATGCATGTACATTGACTGGTTAACTTGATCGCAACATTGTGGTGTAATTGTAACTTTTTTATTCTCTGACAGACATTTATTGTAATGTCATCTGTGGGCTCTTTATCTCAAAGAATTAAACAATTGTTATTGTTCATCAAATAAAATGTAAATAAGAAATAATTCTATTAATTATAATTATTTTTATAATTACTTTTTAAAGAAAGCCCACTAAGTATGTATCACTTATTCGTATTTTGTATACATATACATGTATGACATGTATATTTGTGAATTTCATGAAAGACATTTGAAACTATATACTTTACTTAGTAGTTATTTTATTCGAAACATTAAATAAACATTAAACTATCTTTG
Source organism: Enchytraeus crypticus (assembly GCA_905160935.1). Classification (NCBI taxonomy): domain Eukaryota; kingdom Metazoa; phylum Annelida; class Clitellata; order Enchytraeida; family Enchytraeidae; genus Enchytraeus; species Enchytraeus crypticus. The sequence continues at coordinate 2,748,847 of CAJHZI010000873.1, read as the reverse complement.
GCAACAGCCTCAAATAAGGAACTTCTTAAAATATCTTATAACGTAGCCATTGAAATCATGTATTTTAATATTGCAAATGATATAATGTTTAAAAACTAATGTGTTTGAATTACTATTGATGTGTTAACAATAAAAAAACAATAAAATCAGAGATGGTAAAGTTAGTACTAAAGTCAGTTTCCTCACTCGAAAGCGATGTCAGTGACGGGCGAGCCCAGGATTCGAACCCCGCACTTACTGATCCGCGGTCGAACATCTTACCGACATCGTCACTGGTTCCAATCACATCAAATGAGATAACACTAATACAAATATAAACACTAATACAAATGTGTTAACGCAATATAAATGTGTTAACGCAATACAAATGTGCTAGCGCAATACAAATGTGTTAACGTAACAAATCTCTAAACACTAACAAAAATATGTTATCGCTAGAACTGTCATATTGGTACATATGCATGCGCTGGGACTAAAATGTTAACACTTATTCTTATATACTGGCACTAAGTTAATAGTATTAACACCTATGTGTAAGCACTTAGCACACTTATGTGTTAGCACTTAACACACTTATATTTTAACATTTAGCACAAACAAGTGTGTTAACATTTAACACACTTATGTGTTAGCACTTAACGTACTGATGTGCTGACACTTAACATAGATTTATCAGCAGGCTCAGCACTCTATTGGTTTTGTTGGAACCTAACGGTAATGTGTAAGTTCTTAAGAATTGAATGTGTAAGATGTTAAGAAGAGCATTTAGCAAATATGTTAGAACTAGCTGTTAACATCAGTGTATTAAGTTATTAACACTCCCAATGTGATGATAGCACTTATCAGTTAGTACTTCAGGGTTGGCCTCAAAGTTTCTACGGTTTTCCTTAGCCACACGTGTGTAAATTTGTAAAGTTTCTTATTTCATGGCATTATTGTTCAATAATTATGTTTTATAAACAGCTTCTGTGAATCAATTGTATTTCAATAAAATGCAACTTTGTTCATTTAATTTTATTAAAATGTGGAGTAATGAATTAATCTAAATAATAAATTTAAATTATTCAATAAATATACACAATCTCCGCGGAAGGCTATTTCATTAAAAAGTGAAAGAATTATCGTTTAACGTTTGTTACTTCATCAAAAAATTAGATCTGTGGCGCCATCTTATCATATAGCCTGCATTGTAACTCGAGAGTAAACTTATAACAGCTCCAAATAGACACCGATACTGAAAATAGAGACATTTGATATCGGGAGGAAAATGATAATTTTGAATAGAATTTGCTCACTTTTCACGTGCTGTTTGCGGATTAGCTAAGGGTATGATCTGTTATGTTTCAGATAACGGATTAGTATAGTAGGTTGGAGGCTTAAAATTAAAGCTTTCCTAATATGCAAGTACATTAGAGGCGTAAAAATGTCGCTATACTCGACTCAATCATCCATCCTATCTATTGCAGCCGTACGGAAGGACGTTGAACCCGATGAACTTTAGGAGCCATTGTCAGGGTTTGCTTAACTTGAATATCAATTAATCAATCCGTATATCAATCAATAAAATCAAGCATCCACTAGCTTAGTCATTCTCTAATTAAAACATTTTGTAGCAATTTCTGAAGCCTAGGCGCTCACCAACCGAATGCCCTTCTAATCTTGGTTTTAATCTTAATGTTTTCTTAATGTTTGATCATCGTCGTGGTTGATCCAACTGATCGACCAACCAAAGCAGCAGTCAAACTTATCTCAGTCTATGTTCTACTGGGTCTGCGATAGTTTTATTTGACCTTATGTTCGCATACATCGGTAAACAGGACTGTTTTCTCAGTGACTGACGCCCCTGCCCAGTAAATGTTAGTCGAAGCTGATGAAGGCACAGAGGGCCCCTCGTCATAAGCAGAATCCCCAAAGAATATTGGTATATCAAAAGGAATGTTACAGATGATTTAAAGATCCACTCGTACGTGGACATGAAGAGAAAAACGGAAGATAGAGATGAGTGGAGTCGTTACATACCATGAACCTGCCAGTAGGCAGTGCAGTAAGAGAGTGAGAGAGAGATGTTAACTGTAAAAACACACGCAGTGACTTTAACGTCGGCTTCACAGCCCGAAAGCACATAAGCGACGAGCGATGTCAAGTTTGCACCTCGTACTTGATATATGTGCTCAAGTAACGCATATGTCTAGTTACAAGACCCTGCTACGTCCTAGAGCCTACAGAATACACACAACGTAGACTACATAGAGTCGTAATGAGCGTATAATGGATTGTCTCAATAGCGCAATGGTTAAGTGTGCAGATAACGTCCTGAAGTTTTAAATGACAGACCCTGAGGTGAGTTGAACTCTCGTGGGTTCGAATCCCAGCCGCGCTGATCTGAGAGTAAAATCTCGGACATTCACTGGACTGGCAACACGGAAAATGGACTAAATTGCCTAATGGATATAACATGTGGTATTAAAAGTGATAGATATCAACACAGTTGATCATTTCACTATAATGTGTGTTATTATTATTATTATAAAACAGAGAGAAAGAGAACGAGATTTATTGCACGTTGTCGTCAGTATCAGCGCTTTTATTTATCTTTACAATAAAATAATAAAATTTTGCAGAAAAATGCGTCTGAACAAAAATATTATAGTATCATTGTCAGATTAAATAAATATATATTCGTACACTTGTGTCTAGTTACAAGACCCTGCTACGTCCTAGAGCCTACAGAATACACACAACGTAGACTACATAGAGTCGTAATGGGCGTCTACACAGGTACCAAGAAAAGCATTGGGAACCTGCAGAGAAGCACATTTTTAATACAAATGCCACATGATTCTATATCTAAATTAACTGTCTAATTAGTATCCTTCGATTAGTTTTCTAGATAAATTCGCACCGTTTTGAACATTCGTTTGGCTCATCGACGTGGATTTTTCTCAATAGTGCTCGATGTTGTCATGGTCGACCAGCAACATTCTAATAATTGTTTTACGGCTATGTAAAATCGTCATTTTCAGCACTTGCGCAGTATCAATAGAATGTCAATTGACCGCTGTTGGACTTGTTGATTAGGAATTGCTTGCTATGAAGGTAGCAGCTATAGGCTATAGCTGATAAGCTAGCTTATAGTAATTAGTATTTTACTATTATTGTTTTACCAATCACACGGCATAATAGAGGAAAATACAGTAGGTTAATTGTCAGTGCTAAATTTACTATAACGGAATATTAAGTTTATTATAATTAGTTTAATGTTTTGTCCAAAGATTTAACTAATATTTTAGTTAAATTCGACAAGAGAGAAGTGCAGAAGCTCGAGTCAAACTCACACTTCAACTCGACTCAAATTTTTGAGTTTAATTATTGCCCTAACTAAAAAGAAGAGTTTAGGGCCAAGTACGAACTGAAAAGTTAATATTTAAAATCTAACTTGAAAAAATGAGTAGCTCCAAGTTAGAAACTGAAAAATAATTTTTTTAAAGTTAACTGAGTAAACTCGCCCATCACTGATCAAGATCTCTTCTTACACTGAACGGACATCGAGTGTTTGAAATTAGTGATTTAAAGTCAGATGTTCCAGACCACATTTAGAGTTTGTTTATCCCTCTTAGTGAATCTTGAAAATAAAAAATTATAAGGATTAGCCCGATTAGAACACTACCACGATAATTGACAGATATAACTGACATCCCGTTAATACTAAAAATTATTCATTATTTCTAACTGTTATTTAATTAAATTTATTCTAACTGCGTAATCATTGGTATTATAGTTTACAATTACAGTATAACAAAATACAACACATTTAACTTTTTATATCAATTTATGCGCCAAAATGAAATAAATACGAACCCGAAATTCTAAATTGCACATTAGAGTAGAGACAATTAAAATATAGAAACTTTGGACTGAATTTCTGGATTTTGAAATTTGCACCGTTTTTGGACCTTCTTTTTGCTCGCCGGCTTGATTTTGTCTCAATAGTGCTCGATGTTGTCATTGATGACTGTAGCACTTTAATTGTTGTTGCTGTGGTTGATAAGAGTATACTAATATCTTGTTTACACTTTAATTACATAAATATCAACATGTTAGTTCAAAACGGGTGCAGAACTTAAGGTCCCTCAAACGGCAACATTTTGAAACAATCTTAAAATGGCCGCGCAGCTATTCAATATTTACTTTGTCAAACCCCTTGGGGCTCTATAACCTGGACTGAAATTCAAAAAGAAATATAGTAAAGTTTTCTCGTAAAACACAGCATAAAGATACTCAACAAAGCACGTAAAGTTCAAACCACATGAAAGCATAGGAATGTAAATAAACTGCACTAATTGTGTGCTTATTAAAATAAGAAGTAGCTTAAAAGAACACGGCTCATAATACAGAAGCGTACTGACATCCGCATGCTTCATTTGATAGCTGGCTGTTAGTTACTAGATCCTAGCTGCTACGTAATAGCTGCTAGCTGCTAAATGTTAGTTACTAGATGTTAGCTGCTAGGCAATAGCTGCTAGATGCTAAATGTTAGCGGCTAGCTCTTAGTTGCTAGATGTTGTAGCTGCTAGCAGTTAGCTGTTATCTGTTAGAAGTTAACTGCTAGACATTAACTAATAGTCGTCAGGGTCGTTATACGTTGGTCGCAATAAGTTGGTCGTCATACCTTAGTCGTTTTATGTTGGTCACTATAAGTTGGTCGCTATTGTTAGTTAGTCGTTACTTTTGTGACTGGAACCAGTGGCGATGTCGGTAAGATACTCGAACGCGACTCGGTATGTGCGGGGTTCAAATCCTGGGCTCTCCCGTCACTGATATCGCATTCGATATATGACACTGACGTTAAAATTGACTTTTTACAAGTTTGAAGTTGCTGTTGGTATGTTATCTGTTGGTCGTTATCTGTTGGTCGTTAAATGTTGGTCGCTGTATGTTAGTCGTAATCTATTGGTCATTATCTATTGGTCGTTATATGAAGGTCGTTATCTGTAGGTCGCTATATGTAGGTCGTTACCTGTGGTCGTTATCTGTTGGTCATTATCTGTTGATCGTTATCTGTTACTCTTTTGCTTCGGTCATTAGATCTCAATAGTCAACTAAATAAATTACAGAAGAGGCGAATCAATCAATTAATAAATGCATTAATTAATAAACGAATAAATGCAAGAATAATAGGTAAATGACTAAATGAATCACATCAAGATATTGTACTGAACTCAAGCTTTGTACACATTTACTACAAACCATTTCAATATGTAAATCTCTAAACATACCAGCAGACAAAGAATGCATAATTATGTACACTAGCGGACATACGAACACACAAGCACATACAAATATATATATAAGTAAGCAGAACCAGCACATAGGTGCTTTCATCATGTGTAACACATATACCAGCATATAGGTGCTTTCTTCATGTGTAACACATATACCAGCACATAGATGCTTTCATTATGTGTAACACATAGATCAGCACATAGATGCTTTCATTATGTGTAACACATAGATCAGTTCATAGGTGCTGTCATCATGTGTAACACATAGATCAGCACATAGGTGCTTTCATCATGTGTAACACCTAGACAAGCACATAGGTGTTTGCAACAAGTGTAACACATAGATCAGCACATAGGTGCTTTCATCATGTGTAAAATCTAGCCTAGCACATAGGTGCTCTCATTATGTGTAACACCTAGACAAGCACATAGGTGCTTTCATTATGTGTAACACATAGTTCAATTAGCATCACCTCAAATTAGGTGCAGCATTTACTAAACATGGGAGAGAGTTTGAGATTTAAGAAAATTTTTAAAAAGTTTACATTCACTAATTATCTCAGAAAATGAAGTACTGCAGCCTTATTAGCACAAAGCTACACGGCCGGCTAAACTGGTATCATTATGACGATATCGGTAAGATATCTAACCGCAAAGCAGTATGTGACTATGTGTGGGTTCAAATCCAGGGCTCGCCCATCACTTTCGATAGATGAAAATGACGTTAACATCGGCTTCACAGCTTTAAAGCTCTAGCATGCTCGGTTAGGTTCCTAACATCAACAGATATATAATATAATATAATTATTGTACAATATAACATAATATAATAATGTAGTATTATAATATTATATAGTATTCTGAGGAATATTAATATTATGCAATATTTATAATATTATAATAATCTGAGGAAGGCAACGGGAAACCACCTCAGAATTCATATTTTTCCCAAGCTATAGGCTACATAAGGTATGGATAAGGCATAGACTTTGTGAAGGGATGAACTTGTTGATCTAAGGAGTGCTCTTATGGAGCGAGAAATCAGACTTTGAGTATGAATATGTACCTTGAACCTGCCAATTGGCAGTGCACTGAAGAAGATACAATATTATAATATATTATATATTTTACTATATAATAAAGTATGTAATAGCAGGTGATGGATTCAAATCCAGGTCTCGCCCGGTAACTGATAAACTCTACAGACAGAAACCTAACGTTGCACTCGGCTAGCTAGATATTATAGAGATAGTGGAGGAGGCGGTGGATGGGGAGAGGGGGGTACACGTGGGTGGGGGGAGGTCGAATAGCGCCACCTGGTGAACTATGAGAAGTTGTATGAGCTCTAGCTCGTAACCCTGAGAGCTGAGGCTCAAAGCTGGGTTACTCTCAGGTGAGCGAAGTAGAGTGGGAGCAAAGATAATGGCAAGATTCTCTGACGTCATCAGGTTCTTCTTGTGTTTGTCCACCAACCTGCGCAATAATGTATTACGTTAAGATCTCTCTCTCTCTTTCTCTCTCACTCTCTGTATAGCAAAAATGTATAAAAAATATTAATAAAACTTCGAAATGAAGTCGGTAAGATACTCGACCGCTGATCAGTATGTGCGGGGTTCAAATCCTGGGCTAACCCGTCACTGACATCGCTTTCGAGTGAGGAAACTGACGTTAACCTTAGCTTTACAAATATTGTATTACGTTAAAACCTCTCACTCTCTTTCTCATTCTCTCTCTCACTCTCTCGTTCTCTCTCTCTCTCTCTCTCTCTCTCTCTCTCTCTCTCTCTCTCTCTCTCTCTCAGCGTACTCTTAACGCCATGTCCATACATACATATATACACACACACAAACACACACATACATACATACACATACATACATATATACATACATACATACATACACATACACACATACATACATACGTACATAAACACACACACGCATACATACATACACACACACACAAACACACACATACATACATACATACACACATACACACACACATACATACATACATACATACACACACATACATACATACATACATACCTACTTACATACATACCTAAATACATACATACATACCAAAATATATACATACATTATACATATACACACACACACACATACATACATACATACATACCTACTTACATACATACCTAAATACATACATACATACCAAAATATATACATACATCATACATATACACACACACACATACATACATACATACATACATACATACATACATACATATAAATACATACATATAAATATAAATACAGGTAAATACATACATATACATGTATACTTGTATATATGTATATATATATATATATATATATATATATATATATATATATATATATATATATATAAAACTGTTTTTATATCTTTCTACATATATCTCAAGCAGGCCATGGAAAACCTCCTTAAAAGATATATTATTCCCTAGCTATAGGCTACATTAAGGTGTGGATAAGGTATTGCTATTTGTGAAGGGATTAACTCGTTAATCGATGGTGTGCGCCTTATGAAGTGTGAAAAGCAGCATGTGAGTAGGAATATGTACCTTGAACCTGCCGCTTGTTAGAACAGAGAGACCTGCGTCTATCACCTCTCTCTCTCTCTCTCTCTCTCTCTCTCTCTCTCTCTCTCTCCATCGTTCAATGTACTCCTAAAGAAAGGTCCATGGCTCTTCAAACCAATTACATCCTCAGAATGTTTTCTCATCTCTGTATACGAATGAGTTGCGAAATCCTCTAGAAGTCTTTCTGCTTCTAACCCTGTTCCCTTGCAGTCTCTCACCTATTACATCTTTATTACATCTTTCAACAGCAACACGTCCCCATAAATGATAAATCCCACCCAGTTCTTTCTTGACATAAAATACAGTGCACTATAGTACTACAATAGTGGACACTACAGAGCAATTAAATCGTTTCATAGGCCATGTTCAATCAGTAGAACACTAGCAACTGATGGTTGAGTTAATAAAGGAAAAGGACTTCAGATGAAATAGAGGGTGAAAAAGAACAAGATAACGAAAAAAGAATAAAAGGAAAAGAAACTTAAAACTCAGAACAAGAAGAAAGATATAGAAGTAGAAGGTTTAATATAAGTAAAAAAGCTGGTAAAGCTAAGGCTAACGTCAGCTTCCTCACTCAAAGCAATGTCAGTGACGGACGAGCCCAGAAACTGAACCCCGCACATACTTATATCTAAAAGAGAAACAGAGAGAAACAGAGAGAGAGAAACAGAGACAGCGAGAGAGAGAGACAGGCAGAGAGAGAGAGAGAGAGAAACAGAAACAGAGAGAGAGAGAGAGAGAGAAGGCGGTACCTATGTAGATGAGCCATGAGGTATTTTAGAGTATGGAAGTGCGCTGGTGGAAGCTGACTTAATAGATTTCGTAGAACCTCTAACCTCATCTCTCCCTTCAGATCTTGACATTCTAAACCAATCAATCAATCAATCAATTAATCAATCAATCAATCAATCAATCAATCAATTAATCAATCAATTAATCAAAAGTCAATCTAACGATCAATAAATATATCGACCACTCGATGTAAATCAACCAGGAACTATAAACTCAATCAATCAATCAATTAATAAAACAGTAAATCTAACCATCAATAAAAATATCGACCACTCGATGTAAATCAACCAGGAACTATAAACTCAATGAGATATAATGGCTTATAACTATGCATCGACATGAAATTTACTTCCATATTTCTTCGAGAAGCGCTAAGAACAGAACATATTTGTGTTTGACCTACTTTTATTTCGCTAATTTCTTAAATTTTTTGTTTTTTCTTTGTTTAATTTTGGTTTTGCTTTGTTTTGATTTTGTTTGTCTATTTACAATGACCCGCCTACAACTCAGAGCGAGGGGGGAGCTTAGAACTGAGACTGAGAGAGAGAGAGAGAGACAGAAAGAGAGAGACACACAGACACACAGAGGGAGACAGATACTGTGAGAGAGAGAGAAATAGAGAGAGAGATAGAGACTGAGAGACAAAGAGAGACAGAGAGAGAGAGAGAGAAAGAGAGAGAGACAGAGACAGAAAGAGATATATATATATATATATATATATATATATATATATATATATATATATAGAGAGAGAGAGAGAGAGAGAGAGAGAGAGAGAGAGAGAGAGAGAGAGAGAGACAGACTAGAAGAGAGAGAGAGAGAGAGAGAGAGAAAGAGAGAAGGAGATGAAGAAAAGACAATGAGTGAGACAGATAAGATAGAAAGACATACTCATCATATCTATGACTTTGAAGTAGACGTCGAAAGTGACAAGAGGTATGGGTAGAGAACGAAAGTAGAGCTTCAGAACACTCGCTATCGTGTTTATATCCTCATATCTCTCCTCAGATATGTTTGTATTTTCTCCTTCTACATTCAATCAATTTATTAATCAATCATCTAATCAATCAGTCAATCAATGAATCCGTGAAGCATAAGAATACAACGTATTTATATCTCCATGTCTCTCCTCAGATGACAACTTAAAATCAACCAATCCAACAACCAATAAGTTTATTAATTAATAAAACGCCGCTTAATGCAAAGCGCCACAGCAGCGCTAAAGGGCAACAAAGTTAGTAGCGACTGGAACATTCGCTTTATGAATGTTTCGTCTTAGCGTCATCGCTTGAAAATTGATAAACATAGATAAACATAGATAGACATAAATAAACACAGATAACTTAGATAGACATAGATAACTTGGATAAACATAGCTAAACATAGATAGACATAGATAAAAACATATAGATCTAGATAGGACATAGACATAGTTAAACATAGATAGACATAGATAAACTTAGATAAGCATAGATAACATTGATAAACATACATAAACATAGCTAAACATACGTAGACATAGATAAAAACATATACATCTAGATATGCATAGATATACATAGATAAACATAGACAGACATAAATTAACAAAGATAAACTTATAGATAGACATACATATACTTAGATAAACATAGAGAACATTGATAAACATAGATAAATATAGCTAAACATAGATAAACATAGATAAATATAGCTAAACATAGATAAACATAGATAAATATAGCTAAACATAGACAAACATAGATAAATATAGCTAAACATAGATAAACAGAGATAAATATAGCTAAACATAGATAAACATAGATAAATATAGCTAAACATAGATAAACATAGATAAATATAGCTAAACATTGACAAACATAGATAAATATAGCTAAACATAGATAAACAGAGATAAATATAGCTAAACATAGATAAACATAGATAAATATAGCTAAACATAGATAAACAGAGATAAATATAGCTAAACATAGATAAATATAGATAAACATAGATAAACATAGATAAATATAGCTAAACATAGATAAACATAGATAAATATAGCTAAACATAGATAAACATAGATAAATATAGCTAAACATAGATAAACAGAGATAAATATAGCTAAACATAGATAAACAGAGATAAATATAGCTAAACATAGATAAACATAGATAAATATAGCTAAACATAGATAAACAGAGATAAATATAGCTAAACATAGATAAACATAGATAAATATAGCTAAACATAGATAAACATAGATAAATATAGCTAAACATAGATAGACATAGATAAACACATATAGATCTAGATTGTAAACATAGATAGATATAAATAGACATAGATAAACTTATATAGACCTAGATAGACATACATGTAGATCAACTTAGATAAACATAGACAGACATAAATAAACATAGATAAACTTATACAGACCTACATGTATATCGACATAGATAAACTTAGATAAACATAGACAGACATAGATAAACATAAATGAACTTAGAAAACATAGATAACATTGATAAACATAGACAGACATATATAAATATATATAAACATACATAAACATTATAAACATACACAAACACAGATAAACATCAAGCAAAGCCGAATCTAAGAATAAAACGTCTGCTCGACACTTGAACAAGACCCACTAGAGTCACACAATGGACCAAGCTCAACAACAACAAACAGAGGAGCCAATTGGTATAAATCTGAAGTCTATTAAAGCTAAACTTAAAGTTCATGGACTTCAGATAGAAAAAAAATTTAAAGTTCAGCTAATAGCATTAATTGATTGATTGATTGATAAGACTGCTACAAACCTTTATCGAAAGCCATTCTAATCGCCTCAATGTCATCATGATATCCAGTTACTCTATATAGACCCTCTGACTCCAAACCACCTGAACAACAACAACAACAACAACATCATACTCAACCTCCTGAACAACAACAACAACATCATACTCAATCCCCCTGAACAACAACAACAACAACAACATACTTAACCACCTGAACAAAAACAACAACAACATCATACTCAATCCCCCTGAACAACAACAACAACATCATATTCAAACGTCTGAACAACAGCAACATCATCCTCAACCACCTGAACAACAACAACAACAACATCATACTCAACCCTCCTGAACAACAACAACAACAACATCATACTCAACCACCTGAACAACAACAACAACAACATCATACTCAACCTCCTGAACAACAACAACATCATCATACTCAATCTCCCTGAACAATAACAACAACCAACCTAACGGTTTGCACATGTGGTATTAAAAGTGATAGAAATGAACACAGTTGATCATTTCACTATATTGAGCTTGGTTGGAGCCAGTGGCGATGTAGGCAAGATATTCGACCGCGGAGCAGTATGTACGGGGTTCAAATCCTGGGCTCGCCCGTCACTGACATCGCTTTCGAGTGAGGAATCTGACGTTAATTTTAGCTTTTATAATGCGTGTTTACTTTGCAGGAAGAGTTGGATAGGACACATTCTAAGGGGGAAGGTCTATTAAAAGAGGTCATAGAAGGTAGAATGGAAGGAAAAAGAGGCAGGGGCAGGCCGAGATTAGGTATGTTAGATGATTTAAAGACCCAGTCATATGTGGAAATGAAGAGGAAAGCGGAAGACAGAGAAGAGTGGAGGCGTTATATACCAAGGACCTGCCAGTAGGCAGTGCACTAAGAGAAAGACTGGAAGCGAGTACCTCTCCTCTCAATCTCGCCGATGCACAGCTCCACTACAGCGGGTATGAGACAGTTACGAGCTTTAACGAGTGTCGTTAGGTCCACACCAAACATTCGCTTGACGTACTTCATTGCAGGCATACAGTCTGCAGGCACCTTCTCTGAACACTTCTTGTGCGCATTGAATCCGCAGTCTGCAATCAATCATTCAATTAATCATCGTCTACATCATCGTCATTGTCATCATCATCATCATCATCATCATCAACTTCATCATTATCATCATCATCATCAACATCGTCCTCATCATCATCATCAACTTCATCATTATCATCATCATCAACAACATCGTTATCATCATCTTCATCAACATTATCTTCAAAATTAAAATATAAAATAGACAATCAATTTCGTAGAGTAAATAGTTCATAATAAATATTGCCTAAATACTAATATAATGAACATTATAATCTTCCCTTGTATCACAGATGAACTAGGGTCGGATTAATAAAATTTTGTTGTAATTTCTCGAGCCTAGGTGCACACGACGTTAGAGCTTTTTACCAACCGAAAGCCCTTTCTGACGTTGGTTTGTATCTTAGTGCTTTGTCACCTTTTATGCCACAAGCAGTCTACGGTTGGTGTATTCTTTAACAATCCATACATACAAATATCACCATCATCATCATCATCATCATCATCATCATCCCTTTCATACCAGTTTAACTACGGTCGGGATACAAATGGATCTTCTCCACTCCTCTCTACCCTATATCATATCAAAATCTCTTCCATTCGCTTTAGAAAATTTTGTATCAATTTTGGAGCCTAGGCGCTCACCAACAGAATGCTCTTTCTGACGTTGGTTTGGATCTTAGTGCTTAAGTTGCCTTCTACGACACGTGCAGTTACCGGTTGATCAATTCTTCGAACAACCCGGACACAACACGGTTAAATAAACAGTAAATATAAAATGAGGAAGGGGTCTAGCTCACCCTGACACTTGACCCCCTGGGCAATAAGCCCCCACAAGAAGTTAGCGCAGAAGTCGCACCAGTGGGGCCCCTTGAATGTGTACAACTGCGCATAAAACAACGTCATACAGCGCTAACAGCACAGATACGTCTAAATACGAATATTGTTACAGATACAAATACATTGAACTACAAATCATCATCATCATCATCACCTTCAATTAAATCCCAGTTTAACTAGGGTTAGTTAGTTTAACTAGTTTAACTAACGAATAGAGCTTCATTTTTTATCGATTCGTTTAAATTTTTGTAGCAATTTCTGGAGCCTAGGCGCTCACCAACCGAATGCCCTTTCTGACGTTGGTTTTGATCTAGTTTTTATGACGCCTTCTATGACACGTGCATAGTTACACGGCTGATCTATTCTTGAAGCAGAACGAACACAACAAGGGGACTACAAATACATTGAACTACAAACACATAGGAATATAAATACAGATATAATGTAATATAAAAACAAACATAGAAATATAATATTGAAACTGATACGAGCAGTGGTTAAAGTGTCATTCCCTTTACTTTGAACTGATTTTCGGGATTTTGGAATTTGCACCGCTTTTGGACCTTCTTTCTGCTCGCCGGCTTGATTTTGTCTCAGTAGTGCTCAATGTTGTCATTGATGACTGTAGCACTCTAAGTGGTGGTGTTGTTGTTGTTGGTGTTATTATTATTTTTATTTTATTTTTTTTAAATGCTCTGGGCTGTAAAGGGCCCTGGGCTAAAAAATAAGATAAAAGAGACTTTATTTAATTAAAAGTTTTTAAAAAAGCGTTTAGTTTATTATTATTATTATTATTATTATTATTATTATTATTATTATGAAAGAGGAAATTGTGAGGTGAGGAACGGTCAGAATTTCTCAGGCCTCCTGTATTTACAGATCTCCTTGTTTCTATGATTGATTGTGCTGTACACACACACAATACACCTTAAAGTTATGTGGTTTTCGATTGATTGACTGACTGATTGATTGTGCCACATAGTACACACAACACACCTGAAAATTATGAGGTTTGATTGATTGATTGATAGTGACATACAGTACACACCTTAAAGTTATGAGATTTTTCAGAGCCCATAACATCCATGAAATCTGTACACCACAGAACACTGCTGCCAGACTTAAAACTTTGGTGCCGACCAATCACATTCATCGATTCTCTACTCGACTGTCTAACCGGGGCTGGAGAGGGCGTTGAACCCGTAGAGCTGCAGGAGTCATTGTCACGTTTCTTCCACTAGAATCAATCAATCAATTAGTAGATCAGTGTCTGCACGAAAACACACCTGTAAGAAAAGAGCTTACATACTTATAGCTTATCATCTATTACATTTGCGATGGGTATGGGAACTGGACCTGACTTAATTAAATAAACATCACAGTATCATTTTGCAATAATTATATTTCAATATTTAAAAATCAAGCGTTAGTTTGATTCAACTATCGCTCTGAAAAAATCTCAGTTTAACGTCTGTTTCAATCTGAACTAGTCGGAGCGTCCTACAAATAACGTCTTCGATAACAGATATTGTGGTAGAATATGAAAACCTCAATTTTAAGAAATTACAGCTAATTACGTCAATAACGAAGTCATCGACAGCCATCGCTCAGTTTTAAATTTAATTCTATACCGAAATGCAAAAGAACATTTGAAACATTGACTAATAAATAGAAGCTAAGCTGAATATATTATTTATTATACAAAATATAAATCAATGCATGACAGAGCGCTAACTGGTGAACGGACAAATATAAATAGATACAGTTGCGCTGTCTGGCGAACAACTAAATAAAAAAATAAAGCGCTCGTGGCAAAAAGAAAGTCGTTGAGATATAAGAAAAGAGCAACCAAATTCATCGCTAAGTAGAGCTCCGACAGGCGCAGATAAAGGGACAGGTGGCCCGGCCTCTTTAGACTCAGTCGATAAAAAAATTCTATATATTTCCATTGTGTTAATCAGATTCCTGGCTATTTGTTTGTATCAAGACTTGTAGTCGAGACCAAAACTACAAGACCAAGACCAGACCCCTCGAGACCAAGACCAATAAAGACAACATCCTCCGAGCATGAAAAAATGAGGTGGTAGCATTAATAGGCCTAAATTACGTCATTAAGACTTCTACATGAGTTTTTTACATTATTCTACTAGCATGCAGGTAGAAAATGATTAAAATTGCATAGCCTACTTGATAGGCTATATATGTTAACATACGTGTGTACTTGATAGGCCTAAATATGACATTTTTGGAAGTTACTAGCTAGTGCCGTATACAGGATTTTGAAGGCTTCTTGTTAAATATAGGCCGATATATTCCATATATTCCCATTTGACATTAGATTAAATTGATTTTCCCATAGCTGTTTTAAACTTTAAAATACCTACTCGATCTATTAATCTGTAGACTAAACTTTGTAGAGTACAACAATTGAAATGCAAGAAAAGGCCATTAAAATACGTCACTGTACTACATCATACATGTAAAATTCTTGATAATTGTCCATTCACAAGTTCTCGTAATTATTTAAAATAATATGTAGAGTTCTCAAAAATATCCAGGACTAATCGATCGATACCTAGACCAAGACCGGGCTAACCCGGTCTCAATCAGAACAAAACAGCAAAACACGAAACGGCAGGAAAATAACTCAGAAGAGGCCATTTTTCCAAACTAAATGTTACACTAAGATTTTAAAAAGGGTCAAAGTTTTTAATCGGAAAAGCTTCTTGGCCAAATTAATGACCTTCTGAAAATGAAAGCATACTGAGAGTATGAATATATTCCTTGGACCTGTGTTTAGGCATAACACAAAAGAGTGAGAGTGCGAGTGAGAGAGATAGAGAGATAGAAAGAGAGAGAAAGAGAGAGAAAGAGGGAGAGAGAGAGGGAGAGAGAGCCAAAGAGTGAGAGAGAGAGAAAGAGAAAGAGAGAAACAAAGAGGGAGTGAGAGAGAGTGAGAGAGAGAGACAAAGATAGAGAGGGAGAGAGATAGACAAAGTGGAAGAGAGTCATTCATAGCATAGTATATACACACCGGTCCATCAGGTACATCGCCTCCCTGTCTGATAGCCACGCTTCCATTGCTACCTGACGTCACATTCAGATTCTCTATATTCTGAGACAGCGTGGACACACTCCCCCCGTTCGGCCCCCCCTCCCCCTCTCCACCCCCGCCCCTGCCCACCCGATGCCTCCGCTCCACGGCAGTGCCCGCTCCTGAGTGCCTGGAAACGGAGATCTGAGCCACACGTGACTCTGAGATACTCCCCAGCCTGAGAGCCTGCTCGGAGTCAACTCTCCTTGTGCTGCTTCTAATACTTCCACTCGACCTTGACCCACTTAACTGACCTCCTGACCCAGATATCTGACCTACCGACTCAGATCCCTGCCCCACTGACCCAGATATCTGACCCGATGACCCAGATCCCACTGGCCCAATTCTCGTCGACCCGCCATGCGATCTGACCCCGTTTATCGACGAATCAGAAGAGTCCTGGCGGTGGGGCTGCGAGTGATGACCTAATTGACTAGTGCCCATCCTAGGGGGACGGCGAGGGGCCACGGGCCCTCCCGTGGGCGTAGAGGCCGGGCCTCTCTGCCTGGCCGCAGCCTGCGTGCTGTAGATGGCGTAGGGCGATTCGGCGTAGTTAGACTGCGTGGGAAGACTGGCGATGTAGTCAGCGGCTTTTGATTCGAGGTAGAAGATAATGAGACCATCAGCGACGAGGTCGTGTATAGTGTCGAATCTCTTCTCGCCCACATAGTGCTGACCGTCGTAGTAGAGCTTGTAGTTCTTCGTCACGCCCTCAAATCTACAGAGAATCGTGCAAATGTCTCAATAGCGTAGAGGTAACGTCACGAAGTTTTAAAGGATCCTGAGATGAATTGAACTCTCGCGGGTTCGAATCCCAGCCGCGCTGATATGAGAGTTAAAATCTCGGACATTCACTGGACTGGTTACACGGAAAATGGACTAAATGGCCTAACGGCTTAAACATGTCGTATTAAAAGTGATAGATATCAACATAGTTGATTATTCGCTATAATGCGTGTTTAGTTTTAAGTTTTAAATACACCTGTCAAAGTTAATACATTTTTATTACACTGAAGTAAAATATTTAAGCGAATTTAATCGGTGTGCAGTTAACGGTTACTTAGGTATTTGACACCAATATTAGAATAATTACATCAGTAAAAAAACGTATACACACATAATAGTGAAATGATCAACTATGGTGATATCTATCACTTTTAATACCTGATGTTTAAACCGTTAGGGAATTTAGACCATTTTCCGTGTAACCAGTCCAGTGAATGTCCGAGATTTTACTCTCAGATCAGCGCGATCGGGAATCGAACCAGGAGTGTTCAAAAAATTCACCTCAGGGTCTGTCATTTAAAATTTCATGACGTTTCCACTACGCTACTCAGACATTCCGCTGTAACGTTTCTACAAACTCCTGAGATAATAGAACAGGAAGTTGATCAATCGAACTCCGTGAGAACTGTATCGATTATAATTACAGAAAAACAAAGGCAAAGCGGATGAAATTCGAGACGTCTAAGCAGTGTACAATGAAAGAGCTTCGTGCCCACGTCAGCTATTCGGTCAAGATTAGCTCTGTACGCTGATGAGGAAGATATCTGATGTATCCACTAGCCAGTCTGTCCCAAACGTCGTCAGGCAGAAGAAAGTTAGGAAACAAAGCTATAACAATGTCAGCTATCCAAGCTGTACAAGAAAGTCGTTACAGAAGAAACTTCAGTTGTTTCCTGCCAGCCTATACGATAGGATGCTACAGTAGAACAGCAGAATAAAATCAACCTCTCGAGATTTCATAATATAAGTCAATATATATATATAATCAGTATATATATATATATATATATATATATATAATATCTTTATATAGATATTATAGATATATAGTACTGATATTATATATGATATATATATAGATATATATATTATATATATATATCTAGAGAGAGAGCGAGAGATGAGTGGAGATATATATTATTATATATATATCTATATATGACCAGAGAGAGAGGGAGACGAAGAAGAGTAGAGAGTGACGAGATGCGAGAGGAGAGCGGAGAGAGAGTAGTACAGAGACAGGAGAGGAGGGGAGAGAGGGGGAGAGGAAAGAGGAAGAGAGAGAGAGAGAGAGAGAGAGAGAGAGAGAGAGATAGAGACTGAGAAGATATAGGCAGGGACACACGAGGAGACATAGAGGGTTACCTGATGGCTAGTGTGTATTGCCCGGGAGCTCTCTGACTGTCTCTAATGAGGTAGCCCCCCTCACCTCCCACTGTCAGGTGAAAATCTGCCACCTCTCTTGATATAGCACCGTGATATCTGCAACAACAATAACCGTATTTCATTTAGGGTTTAACTTTTAGAGTTTTTTTTATTCAACCATACTTAATTTAGGGTTTACTTAGAAAGCAACCTGTTGTTACTCTGTTGTGCCCGTGTTGCTGAAGAATAGGCCAACCATGAACTGCACGTGTCGCAAAAGACGACAACGCACTGAATTCAAAACCAACGTCAGAAAAGGCATTCGGTTGATGAGTGCTCGAGAAATTGCTACAAAATTGTCTAATCCCGACCCTAGTTACACTGGTATTAAAGGGAAGACGATGATGATTTGGAAAGCAACGCATTACATAACATAAACAAGTTCACATTCAATCTAGTGCACGTATGATAGAAAATACCTCTGTAACGTTCTACCAAACGGCAGATCCAAGAAACGTATTAATTATTACTCACAGGCTGATACGTATTAATTATTACTCATAGGCTGATACGTATTAATTATTACTCATAGGCTGATACGTAATAATTATTACTCATAGGCTGATACGTATTAATTAAAATGATCCCATTGATAATCAAGTTCATACTATCACAAGTTGACCTATAATCTGTAGACACACTAACTCTCCCTCTCGCTCTCTCTCTCCCTCTCTCTCTCTCTCTTTGGTATTCCCTATTCTCAACTTTTCGATAGAAAGGGGATCGCTTTCTATATATATATATATATATATATATATATATATATATATATATATATATATATATATACATATATATATATATAGAAAGCGTATATATATATATATATATATATATATATATATATATATATATATATATACATATATCTTAGTGCACTGCCTACTGGCAGGTCCATGGTATATAACGCTTCCACTCTTCTCTGTCTTCCGCCTTCCTTTTCATTTCCACATATGAGTGGGTCTTTAAATCATCTAACATACCTATTCTCGGCCTGCCCCTGCCTCTTTTCCTTCCATTCTACCTTCTATGACCTCTTTTAATAGACCTTACCCCCTAAGAATCTGTCCTATCCATCTCTTCTTCCTATTTCTTAATACATTAAGGGTAAACAGGATAGTTTTCTCAGGGATTGAAGCCCCCTGCTCGGTAAATGTCAGTCAAAGCCTAGGAAGGCATAGGGGGCCCACCTCGTCAAAAAGCATATCCCCCAAGAAAATAATGGTATATATAAATATATATATATATATGCACATGTATATATATATTTGTACATATATATACATATATATATATATATATATATATATAATATTATATATATATACAAATATAATATATATACAGTATATATATATATATATATATATATATATATATATACATATATATATAATTTTAAATTTTGTACGTCATAGAAATATTTTTCGCTGATTTTAGATGATGTAATTATATAAGCTTAGTTGTCTCATGTAGCAGGATGTACAGTGTGGCTGTGAAGTAAAATTAATCAATTATTATCTAAAATCAAGGGTAGAATGTCAGTTTTACAAACTGTTAGCATACGGAAATTACGAATTTTTTATAATTATTCTATGATTTAAACCTTATGCCTCCATAACAGATTATGATAGCTTAGTTAGTTAAGCGTGAATATCACTTGTTACAGCTCTCTCAATTTCTCTCTCTCTCTCTCTCTCTCTTTCTTTCTCTCTGTTTTTCTCGCTCTTTCCCCCCCCCCCCTCTCGCTCTAGCTTTCTCTCTCTCTCTCTCTCTCTCTCTCTCTCTTTATCTCACTCTCAGTGCACAGCCAAGTTGTAGGTGAAATGTATATATTCATATCTGAGTGCTTTCAAGCTCCTAATAGAGCGCTCCATTGGGCCACAAGTTAATTCCTTCACAAGAGGCCTTAAACATACCGTATGTAGCCTATAGCTGGGAAAAATATGACTCAAAGGGTGGTTTCCCGTTGCCTTCCTCAGTTACATAATATAGTTAATGTGGCTTACTTATAAATGTTAACTTAAGTTATGTCCAATGCTTGCAAATCAGTTTCTGCCATTTACAGATAATCCCTACATTATTATCCATTATTTTCTTTTCTATTATATGCAGTATACTCGTATATATTCGAGATGTTTTTGAATAGAACGTCTTTGTGCGTCGTGGTTCAATGGAAGAACGCTCGCCTTTCGAACGGGAGGTTGCGAGTTCGAGCTTATGTACAGTTACACTTGGAGCTGCCGAAGAACAGGCGACGTTAATGTTTCATTTTATATCTAGACCCCTCAGTGTCGACACTAGAAGTTAAAAAGCTAAAAAAGCTGAGGTTAACGTCAGTTTCCTCACTCGAAAGCGATGTCAGTGACGGGCGAGCCCAGGATTTGAACCCTGCACATACTGATCCGTGGTCAGTATCTTACCGACATCGCCACTGACTCCAGCCCGTTGAGACATAACGGCACGTTATAGCAACTTTAACTACATATTTATTTGGTAGAGTCTTAATGATAATAATAATAATAATAATAATAATAATAATAATAATAATAATAACTATGATAATAATAATAATAATAATAACTATGATAATAATAATAATAATAATAATAATATAATAACTATGATAATA
>CAJHZI010000873.1:2662500-2720000 GCA_905160935.1 Enchytraeus crypticus | reverse complement strand
CGATGTTGTCATTGATGACAATAGCACTCTAATTGTTGTTGTTATTATTATTATTGTTATTATTACGAATGCCTTGCTATTAGCTAAGCGGCTGCAATCTTACCAGTAGCCAATCAAATTAAAAGATTAACATCCGCTTACTTATCCAACGATGATACCTGAAGCACAAGTGCTATCAGAGCACAAGTGCTATCAGAGCACAAACGAACATTAAACTCTGCGACTATTTTTCAAAGCAACATCAGTGCAACCAGTAACTGTTTAAGCAGCAGTTCAAGCAACAGCAGTTCAAGCAACAGCAGTTCAAGCAGCAGCAGAAGTTCAAGCAGCAGAAGTTCAAGCAGCAGAAATTTAAGCAGCAGAAGTTCAAGCAGCAGAAATTCAATCAACATAAATTAAAGCAGCAACAGTTCAAGCAGCAGAAATTTAAGCAGCAGCAGTTCAAGCAGCAGAAGTTCAAGCAGCAAAAGTTCAATCAACATAAATTAAAGCAGCAACAGTTCAAGCAGCAGAAGTTCAAGCAGCAGAAGTTCAAGCAGCAGCAGTTGAAGAATAATTAGCTCAACACTAGCGATAGCATCAAGCCGCAACGATCTCATCAAATGCTACACAGCAGCTCAAGCAGTAGCTACAACATACATCACAACCTCAGCAGCTGCTGCAGCAGCATACCTCACGACCTAAGCAGCTGCTACAAAATACCTCACGACCTCAGAGCTGCTACAACAGCATACCTCACGACCTCAGCAGCTGCTACAGCAGCGTACCTCACGACCTCAGCAACTGCTACAGTAGCGTACCTCACGACCCCAGCAGCTGCTACAGCAGCATACAAACACGACCTCAGCAGCTGCTACAGCAGCATACCTCACGACCTCAGCAGCTGCTATAGCAGCATACTGACACGACACCAACAGCTGCTTGACAGCTGAGCCTATTCATAACGAGACCAGAGTCTCTCATCAGTGAGGCAGCGCATGTGTTAATCATGCAATCACTGTCCACAACAACTTCACATACCAGACTCTATGTAACCACAATCACTGCCGCTTAACTGTCTACAGTACGCACTTATATACACAGCATGGTGGCATAATTTGTTTGCAGTAAAAGCTAAAAAGCTAAAGCTAAGGTTAACGTTAGAGATGGGAATTTTATGAATTTCCAGAGTTCGGGTTCGGTTCGGTTCGCTGAAAATGAAAGTTCGGTTCGATTCGGGTTCGGTTAACAGCTGACAATTTGAGAGTTCGGTTCGGTTCGTTGAAAATGAAAGTTCGGTTCGGTTCGGGTTCGGTTCTAACAAGGGTTCGGGTTCGGCTTGCGTTCCAACTCCCAAGAGTTCGATTCGAGTTAGAAATGGTTTGGTTTGGATAATGTTGCAATTGTTTAACTTTACTTATAATAATCATGGTTATGACAAACATGTTTAAAATGGTTTATGGTAAATATGCTTACAAATTAATTAAGATATAATAGCTGCCACATTTTGTCTCCAGGGTAAAAATATGACAGTGAAAAAAGGAGAGAAGTGGTATTTATTCCTGTACATTTCTTAAAATATTGTTAGTTGACCAACAATTGTTCATAATATAAATAATTAGCTTTATTATTGTATCTTAAACATTTTCCTTGATTATAACGATCAAATAGAATGCTTCATCAATTTTTTAATTTTTTTGTCACTATAGGCCTATATATTAGATTCGTTTATAATTAAGTGGAAATGTCTTGGCTAAAATTTGATCCAATATTTCAGAGACAAAGTGCAATTTAGTAACATAAAAGGTCAAATAAAGATGATCTGGTAAACACGTGTACTTCCATAGAAAAAGATTATAATATACACCGTTTGCTATCAGCTGACCAGTAATAAGCTTCATAATTTACCTTAGGGTTTCAAATTTTAAACTCTCAGATCAATTATGAAGTTACGAAAATAGTTATGACATTATTGCATGATGCAAAATTATTTACTCCAGATAGCCTTAACACATATAGAATGTCATATGTAATTATTTGTAAACCTGGCTGCAAAAATATTAAGGTAGTACACTAAAATTTTCATAATTTGAATTTAACAAGAACAAATCCACCTAGACTGAGTCAAGTATTTTCAGATTTTTATGGGATACTCTCATCACTTCTGTCTTTTTGATGTTAATCGTCATTCCATATTTCAATGCCGTATCATTCAGACTATCCATTATCTTCTGTAGGCCCGTCTCGCTTCCCGCTACTATTCCTTTGTACCGCTACCATTTTAAAATTTGTGTCGGAATCAGCCTTACCTGAATATATGCTGTTAGATACTGTAAGACATGTAAATGCAAAAACTAATATATATTTGTGCTGTTCTTACTATCTTTATTTAATGTCAGGGTGGTGAAGAAGAGAGAAACTCCAAGAGTTTGGTTCAGTTCGGTTTGGACGAAGTCTGGGTTCGGGTTCGGTTCGGGTTCGGTCAGAGTCTAGGTTCGAGTTCGGTTCGGTCAAAATTCTAGATTTTAGGGTTCGGTTCGAGTTCAGTTCGATTCCCATCTCTAGTTAATGTCTGTTTCCTCACTCAAAAGCGATGTCAGTGACGGGCGAGCCCAGGATTTGAACCCCGCACATACTGATCCGCAGTCGAGTATCTTACCGACTTCGCCACTGGCTCCAGCCGTATATACACAAGTACATAAAATAACAAGACTGATAATTACATAGACGCTCTACAGCTTATGCTGAATATATCGTACTTCCAACATCTTAATACTTTATTTTATGTACAATATTGGACTACAACGTTTATTAATACTATTAATACAATTCTAATTAAGTTGCAGCTGCATTTTTAATAGGGTCTCTAAATTGGTCCTCATATACAATAACTATACATGCGCATTAATGATTTTTTTAGTGATTTGAGCAGAGTTAGCAAAGAGAAAAGTGTACGGAAGTTCAGTTGTTTGAAGAGACAAGGAAAACTTACTAATCAAGTGTTTTATAAATACACAGAAAACCGCGATGTGCTCAGTAAGTGGTAGAAAGAATACCCTCATAAAAATACAAAAAATATACATGCACTCTCTCTCTCTCTCTTTCTCTTTCTTTCTCTTTCTCACTCTCTCTCTCTTTCTCTTTCTTTCTCTTTCTCACTCTCTCTCTCTCTCTCTCTCTTTCTTTCTTTCTCTCTGTCTCTCACTTTCTCACTCTCTCTTTCTATCTCTCTTTCTCTCTCTCACTATCTCTCTATCTCTCTATCTGTCTATCTATCTATCCATCTACCCATCTATCCATCTCTCCCTCTCTTCCTATCTCTCTCTCTCTCGCTCTCTCTCTCTCTCTCTCTCTCTCTCTCTCTCTCTCTCTCTCTCTAAATACATACACACATACTCTATCAAATCAAACACATAAACACACATTAACACATTCACACACATACACACACACATAATACCCATACACACACAAGCATACAATCACTAGAACACAGGTATGCACATACATATACACGCATACATACACACAAACTCACGAACAAATAACTAAAATGTCGCACACACAAGCACACTTACAAGCGTACAACGACACATAGACAGCCGTACAAGGAAACGACACGCCTGCTCAGAGAGAAAATTAATGTTATTAGACAATAAGGTCGATTCATCGGCTCGAGCCTATACATCAGGAAACAGAATTAAATACAATCCAAAAACAATCCACTTCCGTTCCGTCACAACGGTCAACATTGGAATCTCCATCGACCTGAACAGTGTCGTAAAAGTCCTTGTTGGAGATCATACTGAAGAGTAAAGCAACAGGCCATGCAATCGCAATTTTAGTTTTAGCCTCGTTTGATTGTGATCTCTTAACTAGGATATATATATATATATATATATATATATATATATATATATATATATATATATATATATTGTATATATATATATATATAATAAATAATATGTATATATATACATATATATATATATATATATATATATATATATTCGTTTATTTCATTTTAATTTGACAACCGAAAAAAGAACCTCAAATCTGAACATTATCTAGTGGAAAATAAAAAGATAGCCAATCAGGAAGCTAAAACCAATCTTTAACTTAAGATGTAACAACTAAGAAATAACTAGAGAAAAGCGGAAGATAAAGAAGAGTGAAGGCGTTATGACCTGCCAGTAGGCAGTGCACTAAGAGAGAGAACTAATAAATGGGTAAGTATTGAGCAACTAGAAGCTAGTACTAAAGTTAGAATTTCAAAAAGTAGAAAATGACATCGTGAATATTTTATATTGAAAAATCCATTTATTACAGAAGAGCATAAATACAATATATGGTCAAATACTAATTATTATAAAGAGTTTTGTGAAAACATGGACCTAAAGAGCTTTTTTTCTCATCAGTCCAAAATATAATATTTTCCAAATTTTACTTCCAGCCTTCAACATTGTTTCCAGATTCAGTTGACAACGAAAGTTCTCAACTGAATCTAGTGGCAACTAAGTCCTGCCAAGCAATTTGGATAACGTTGTTCTAAGAAATAGAATTATGCTTACTCTTTTCCATACTGTGCAGGTCTGTTCTGAATCTGAAACAGAAAAAATCAATTAAAGATCAAATTTCACAAAAAGCAATCAGAAGAAGACAATCAATTTAAGCACTGCAAACATAAGGCAGTGCAACATTCTTGTATTTGCTATGGTGAACTGCATATAGAATAAACCAGTAAAACTGTAAACTTTAAATCAAGAATCATTGAAGTTTCATCACATGAAACATCGGGTTCAAAAGGTTGGCACTATACTCTTGTTCAATGTTATGTTCTGACCACTGAGAAGAAATCAACTGTAAACTCCGCGTGTAGTAAGAGACGATAAAGCAGGAACTGAAGAAGACCATTCAAAATCATCTCAGTAACCATATTATCTCAAGTAAAAGGCTGCATTAAAACTAGGTAAAGGCGTACCTAAACTCCACCACTAAACTCTACCACTAAACTCCACCACTAAACTCCACCACTAAACTCCACCATTAAACTCTATCACTAAACTACACCATTAAACTCCACCACTAAACTACACCAATAAACTCCATCACTAAACTACACCATTAAACTCCACCACTAAACTCTACAAATAAACTCCACCACTAAACTCTTCCACTAAACTCTTCCACTAAACTCCACCACTAAACGCCTCCACTAAACTACACCACTAAACTCTTCCACTAAACTCTTCCACTAAACTCCACCACTAAACTCCTCCACTAAACTACACCACTAAACTCTACCACTAAACTCCACCACTAAACTCTACTACTAAACTACACCACTAAACTACACCACTAAACTACACCACTAAACTACACCACTAAACTCCACCACTAAACTACACCACTAAACTCCACCACTAAACTCCACCACTAAACTCCACCACTAAACTCCACCACTAAACTCCACCACTAAACTACACCAATAAACTCCACCACTAAACTACACCACTAAACTCCACCAATAAACTGCAGCACATGCTTGGTAATATATTTTCTATTAGGTGCAGACACGCGCTGGCGCAGAAAAAGTCAATAATTGTTTTGTATAGTAGCGCAGCATGACTTCCACGAAGAGATCTGATCGGTCACAGGCTCGCCTATAACTCAATCACTCCGTCAAATCACTTACAGACCGGTGTGAAGCTTCTGAAGAGAATTTTAATTCTTTCTTGAGTTAACCGGGTCACCATGAAATACCTTCTGTCGAAATATGAAAACTAGTTTATTCACTGGTCTCTCTCTCTCTCTCACTCTCTCTCTCTCTCTCTCTCCGACACTAGCTAAACTGGAATTCACTGGATGATGATGATGATGATGATGATGACGATGATATCTGACTGCTACCCTCTATAGTTGACATCTAAAAGTACTCACTGCTGGGTTATTTAATTTTTGATGTTCTGATGTAACACATGTTTGACGCATAATCATCATTGATGTTGTTGCCTTTTTGCTAAATTCGTGAAGTTTAAATATATTTCTCTCTCTCTCTCTCTCTCTCTCTCTCTTCTTTTTCTAAGTAAGATTTCCATTTAATAAGAAACTTAAATTAATAATTAATAATAATAATAATAATAATAATAATAATAATAATAAAGGTTTAACGTCCGTTTCCTCATCCAGGGATGATGTCAGAGATGTCAGCAGCTAAGTTCTGCATATCATAAATTTATATTCTATCGTCTGCTATCGTACACCTCAGTTTCAACTTCAAACTCGTTGTATTGAGCGACTAACTTTCACTTTAATATGGACAGATTAAGACTAAATAAATAAATTATCTTAAATAAATTACCTCCTTAGTGCATGCTATACATCTCGGTTTAGGCGCCTGTTGTTGAAGCATGTACACTGCACATAAAACAATCCAACATACGCATGTATACATAATAAATAATTTTACAAGCTAATGACTGCAATAAAGGTTTAAAATTTGTGATGTTATGAACTTATAGGCAAACACTAGATAGAACTCTCATACTGAAGTTGTAGCAGTCTCTGAGTATGAATATGAGGCTTGGATATTTTATACTGTATAACACTAGATGTATATATATATATATATATATATATATATATATATATATATATATATATATATATATATATATATATATATATTACACTACAGAGAGAAAGACAGAGAGAGAAAGAGAGAAAGAAAGAAAGAAAACACTACATTGAGAAAGAGAGAGATAACACTACAGAAAGAGAGAGAGAGAGAGAGAGAGAGAGCGAGAGATAACTAGTCCTATTTAATTATAATATAATTTAATTCAACACGGATGTCAACCACTTTACTACTGAAAAGCTTCGATCGATTCATCAATTCAACCACAGTTCATTAAGAGCATTCAGAATCCTTAAAGCCCAGAGCACGCCATTCCATCTGTCTACACATCACAATACAGTACTCCGAACTTTGGCCTAACTTTTGGACTCGTAAGAGCTTTTATCCATCTATCTACCTCTATTCCTCACAAAGTGTCTCATTTAAACTCTTTCATTCTCTTCCCTTATCATTCATTCATCTATTCATCGATCTTCATTCTTCAATTTGTTATGCATCAATAGATTTATCTAATCACATTTCTTATTTATCTCAACTTATCGGGTTGACTAGTAGGCACTTAATAATCAATACTACATTTAATCTCAGTTAATCTGTAAACCAATCATTACAATTAATCACAGTTAATCTGTAAACCAAACATTACAATTAATCACAATTAATCTGTAAACCAATCATTACAATTAGTCACAGTTAATCTGTAAACCAAACATTACAATTAATCACAATTAATCTGTAAACCAATCATTACAATTAATCACAGTTATTCTGTAAACCAATCATTACAATTAATCACAGTTAATCTGTAAACCAATCATTACAATTAATCACAGTTAATCTGTAAACCAATCATTACAATTAATCACAGTTAATCTGTAAACCAATCATTACAATTAATCACAGTTAATCTGTAAACCAATCATTACAATTAATCTCAGTTAATCTTTAAACCAATCATTACAAGGTGCAGAGTTCAAATCCAGAGCTCTCCTCGTTACTGATATGCTGTAGAGCAGGAAACTGACGTTAAACTTGGCATTCATTATTTTAAATGTTAATATACACGATATTATTACAAAACAATATGACATAACACATACATATTACGCATTAATATGATGACACACACACTGTATATAATTTGCATTCAATTTAATACATTTATTTAAATCTATTCAATATAATATTTATATTACATATTTTGTAATTTGCAAAGTCTACATAAATAAGCATAGATTACAATTACAATTACATTACATTACAATTACTTTACAATTACTGTATAAATACATTACAAGTCTTATAATATCAATTTTTACAATATTTATATAATTTTTTCTATAATACAATATATATTAGTATTCGATTAAGCATGGCATATTGCGCTAATAGACACAAAGATAAAGATAGTGAAAACTTTGGTTTGGACCACGCAATTATGTGGATGTGAAACATGGACCTTAAGGATGGAAGATATTAGGAAACTGGAGGCGTTGCAAATGTGGATTTGGAGAAGAACGGAGAAGATTAGCTGGACTCAAAAGGTTACAAATGAGGAAGTCCTGGAGATAGTTGGCACGGATAGACAGTTGATAAATGTATTAAGAAATAAGAAGAAGAGATGGATAGGACACATTCTAAGGGGGGAAGGTCTATTAATAGAGGTCATAGAAGGTAGAATGGAAGAAAAAGAGGAAGGGGAAGGCCGAGATTAGGTATGTTAGATGATTTAAAGACCCACTCATATGTGGAAATGAAGAGGAAGGCGGAAGACATAGAAGAGTGGAGGCGTTATATACCATGGACCTGCCAAAAGACAGTGCACTAAGAGAGAGAGAGAGAGAGAGAAATTGCGTTAATTTACACTGAATAATTAGATGTATTCAATTAGATATCATGCTAATTTAAGCTGATACCTAGATGTATTGCATGTATTGCTACTTTACGCTGAATACCTGGAAGTATTGTATATCTTGCTAATTTATGCTGAATACCTAGATGTATTGTATATCTTGCTAATTTAAGCTGAATACCTAGATGTATTGTATATATTGCTAATTTAAGCTGAATACCTAGATGTATTGTATATATTGCTAATTTAAGCTGAATAGCTAGATGTATTGCATATCTTGCTAATTTACGCTGAATACCTGGATTCATTGCATATCTTACTAATTTAAGCTAAATACCTGGATTCATTGCATATCTTACTAATTTACGCTGAATACCTGGATTCATTGCATATCTTACTAATTTAAGCTAAATACCTGGATTCATTGCATATCTTACTAATTTACGCTGAATACCTGGATTCATTGCATATCTTACTAATTTAAGCTAAATACCTGGATTCATTGCATATCTTACTAATTTACGCTGAATACCTGGAATCATTGCATATCTTACTAATTTACGCTAAATACCTGGATTCATTGCATATCTTACTAATTTACGCTGAATACCTGGATTCATTGCATATCTTACTAATTTAAGCTAAATACCTAGATGTATCTCTGCTACACCACCTACTCGTCTGTCCACAGCTGTGTTTACATATCTGTCATTCCCATTCCATCCATCATTCCCAATATCCCTAATATATCATTTAATCTCACCCCTGAGGCGTCCACTTTCCCACAAACTAATGATAGCAAACCCCGTTCAAAAATAGATTCCATTAAATCGTTCAAGCAATTGCGTGTAATCTACATACATATCCTGACATGTTGTAATCTACATACATATCCTGACTTGAGTGCAGTCATTGAGGAAAAACTACACTTTATATTACTTTATATTACATTTTATTATTTTATATTACATTTTATTTTATTATTTCTATTCGAGTACGGAAGTGTTCAACTCTGTATTGCATATCTGTGTTGTACACGCACAGCAAACAAAAGTCAAATGTCGTGCATACGACCCCCCACACAACTTCATTTGATGAGGACTTATACATTTAAAAGGCTTAGGGATGAGGCGTATAGTGTTATTAGTGTAGGTATTCATCATCCTGACGTCCCTGACATTTGATGTCCCTGACATCATCACTGGATGAGGAAACGGACCTTAAACCTTCATTATTATTATTCTCCTATATCAAAGTCTCTCAGTAATTCTGGTCTCACATTGTACTGCTGATACTGATTCAGGCTACAATACAATGTCTCTCTCTCTCTCTCTCTCTCTCTCTCTCTCTCTCTCTCTCTCTCTCTCTCTCTCTCCCTCTTCCTCAAACTTTTGAAGTAAGTTCTTAGTGTTTGTATTTGTTATTGTTATTATTCTAGCAATAGAGAATCTTGACCTAGGTCTTGAGGATTATGATCATGATCTTGAAGATATGACCATGGTCAAAACAGCCTTGGTCCTAACCTGGCAGCCAAATCTTAAAAGTTTTTACAATTATAATTTACAAAATATTACAAAATATGACACACAGGGATTAGATATTGCTCGAATTTATTGAAGGGCTTGACGAAAGATGAATGATTGATTGATTGATTAATGGATTGATTGATTGATGAAGTGATTGACGGATTGATTGAGTAAACAAGAAAGCATAGGCTACTTACGGTAAGACTTCCACTGAGGCATTTGCGCCAAGTCATCTTCTGTAATAAAAAATACAATACAGAGTTAAATTAAAATTATCATTTTTTGATTTAAATTAATTTTTGAAATAAAAAGATATTTTATAATAAATAAAACAAATAAATTTGATAATTAATTGTAGTAGAATTTCAATCAATCAAAGAATGAATGCAGTAATAAACTGATGCATAGACACTGCGAAATATATTACGATTAAAGAGAACAGATTTGGCAAAAGCTACCAATACTTTTGTGTCAGACCGCCTTCCGCGCACTTATAAATGAAAATCTCGAAAAGTCATCACTGTTTTTTTTAATTAAATCTTCTTAATTACAATTAAATTCAGTCTAGTGAAGCATAAGCCGCTTACAAGGAGGCGATATGATATCACAAATTCTCCGAGGTAGCTAAAGGCTGCATTTAGTTTTAAAGCGTTATGAACGCATACCCAAAGCCAAATCTAAAAACCATGCTAAACGTCAATCTCTAGGTCGATAGAATGTCAGTGAGAGGAGAGCACTGGAATTGAACCCTGCAACTACTGATCCGCGATCATACAACTTGCCATAAAGCCACTTGGTTCAGCCCAAGCTCTTTCAACATTCTATGATGGGATCGATCGATGATCAATGGAGTGTTCATCATGAACGAGAAGGCAAAAATATTTCCTACATACTCACGACTGAATATATACAGTGACCCTGTCATTTAAAAATATACTACAGAGAGAGAGAGAGAGAGAGAGAGAGAGAGAGAGAGAGAGAAAGGGAGAGAGAGAGAAAGAGGAGAGAGAGAGAGACATAGAGAGATAGGAAGGGAGGGAGAGAGAGAGAGAGGGAGAAAGACAGTGAGAGATAGGGAGAGAGATATATATATATAACAACACACACACACAGGGTATCAGCAGTGCATAATAATCTGTGCGAAGATAACAGTCACAGTGTGTCTGTTAACACTTACATTTACAACGGTCTTTCAAAGTTCCAATGCTGATAACTATCTCGACTCAAATTCAATTTCAATTCAAATTAATTTTCAACACACATGCTACAACAGAGTACTATATTGCAATATCTCTCTCGTGTTCTGCATAGCGGCAGGTTCGTGGTACATATTCATACTCCCGAGTCTGTTTCACTCTCCATATAGAGTGTTATACAACATACACGTATAACAACATTAATATATACCTTTATTTGTTATATTATCTATAGCTTTAATTCATATCGATTGGAATATATAATACGGCAAAATTCTTTCAATTTTAATTTTACTTTTTTCTGTTTATTACTAGATCTGACAAACGCAAATCACTAACACGTACATTGCAAATTGACTGAAATATACGAATAAAAGCAAGAGCATACAGGTTATGTTTCACCAACAGGTTAATCATAAAAATTTATGAAAGACTTTGAGAGTAAACAAAATTTACTCAAATAGTCTCAAAAGTCTATCAGCTTGAGTGCATAAGCTTTTTAAAATTAAGAGGCTTCTATTTACGAAATTATAAAGATCTGCTACTCGAGGTAGTAAACATTGAAGTCCTTTTTGCCTGAGGTTGCAAGCTGAAGATTCGAGTGCAGACAGAAATGTGTGTAAGCTATGACTCTTGTTTTCAATGGGGGCCTTGAACATGTTCTTTTCTGAGCGTTCTTGAATGCTAAGAACATCAGGCTCATAGTATCCGTAATGTTAGCGATTTTCTGTCTTTCAGAGGACAGCGCCAAGTCTATTGATTTGTGCTTTGTGCACATATATGACTGAAGGTAAACACACACTACAGTGAAATGATCAACTACTTTGATATCTGTCAATTTTAATACCACATGTTTAAACCGTTAGGCAATTTAGACCATTTTTCGTATAACCAGTCCAGTGAATGTCCGAGATTTTACTCTCAGATCAGCGCGGCTGGGATTCGAATACAGGAGGGTTCAATTCACCTCAGGATCTTTCACTTAAAACTTCATGACGTTACCCCTACGCTATTGAGACATTCTAAATTGTATGTGTCTAATAAGAATAGACATAATAAAACTTGACAGGCCTACTGTATCATTAGTTACAACAATTATAATTATTAATTTATAATATTTATAATTAGTTTATGTTAAATACAACATTAACATGTCTGGTGCAACTGAAGATTTGCCTACACTTGATAAGGTCACTTATTTTGAACTATTTATTATTATTGATAACGCAACTGAAATATTCTCAGAATATACGTAATCAACAGTTATGAATACCTGTGAGGTGTTAGTCCTATTAATAAACATATCTAAGAACAAGGCGTTTAATAAGAGATGCAACTCTACATTACACAGTAACACACACGGTTTAACACAAACGCCTACTTGAACAACTGTAATAGTAGGCTGTACAGGTAGAATATCTACCTACATCACCACGGCTGGAGCCAGTGGTGATGTCGGTAAGACATCCGACCGCGGATCAGTATGTGCCAGGTTCAAATCCTGATATCGCTTTCGCGAAATGACACGTACTTAACATTGGCTTTACAGACATATGCACAAGAATACACACACATGCACAGCATGCGCGCTCACACACACACACATACATACATACATACATATATACATACATGCATGCATACATACATACATACATGTCATACATAGATACGTATGTACGTACGCACTTACGTGCCTACATACATACGTACATACATACACACACGCATACATACATGCATACACACATACACACATACACACACACACACAGGTGCATGAAACAGACACACTTATAAACGCGCTTAAACACATACACACATAGCTATAGACAGGCTAGTTTCCATCTGTTGGAAAAATTCTGCAGCAAAGCATCCTTCTCTTCTTCTTTTTCTTCTATCTTGAAACCATTTAGATTTAGATTTAAAGAGCTCATTGAACAAACCGGCTACAGGGAACCAACGATACTATAAACACTGGAGTCTACCACAGCCAACCTTCATTATAACATGATGGTACATTAACGGGAAACCACCTCAGAAGCCATACTTTTCCCAAGCTATAGGCTACATAAGGTATGGATAAGGCATTGACTTTGTGAAGGGATTAACTTGTTGATCTAAGGAGTGCTCTTATGGAGCGAGAAAATAGACTTTGTGTGCGAATATGTACCTTGAAAATGCCACTTAGCAGTGCACTGAAGAGAGAGAGAGAAGTACATTTAACAGTAATAATCTCTCTCTCTCTCTCTCTCTCTCTCTCTCTCTCTCTCTAGTGCTTTATCAAGTGGCCGGTCCATGGTACATATTCATACACAGAATCTGCATTCACGTCCATAGAGAGCACTCCATAGATCAACAAGTTAATCCCTTCACAAAACGGCTGTGCCCTATATATACAGAATGTTGCTTGTAGCTTGTAACGGTTAAATACTAGTTAAAGTTATAAATTTAAATAACATTAGAAATACATAATACAAACAATAATTTAATTATAATAATAGCATTGGTATGCAATGACCCTCCCGTGTTGTGTCCGGGTTGTTTTAAGAATTGACCAACCGTTGACTGCACGTGTCGTAGAGGGCGACTAAAGTACTAAGATCCATACCAACGTCAGAAAGGGCATTCGGCTGGTTAGCGCCTAGGTTCCAGAAATTGCTACAAAAATTTAAACGAATGGGAAAGTCTCAAACAGGAGATTGACTGATGATATGATGTAGGACAGAGAGGATTTGAGACAGTCTAATAGTATCCCGTCCCTCGTTAAACTGAGATTCAAGGCAAGAAGAAGATGATGATGATAATGATGACGATGATGATGATGATGATAATGATTATGATGTATGCAATTGCTCACTATTTACTATTCAGTTTTCCAATAATCTTTAAGAAATCTCTCAGTAGACTTGAGCTTTTCCAGTTTTATAATTTAAAATATTCAGAGAGCAAAAAAAGAAACCCTTGAGATCTAGCCGGCAGGCTAATAAACAGTCGTGCAGCCATACGTTAAAGAAAACATTCACAGAGACTCAGAAATATGCAGACGTCTGAAGACAATTCATTCAGAAAAATTTTCTGATGAGCAAAGTCTTGTCCATAGTAGAAATAGGTCAGGACTTTTCAGTTACTGTAGCATGCATGTTTACTTTTCACTTATAAGATAGCTATGATAGTAACTTTACAGTTATAAGATAGCTATGATAGTAACTTTACAGTTATAAGATAGCTATGATAGTAACTTTACAGTTATAAGATAGCTATGATAGTAACTTTACAGTTATAAGATAGCTATGATAATAAGATCTAGTAAGATAGTCATAAGATATATGATAGTTATAACATAGATATGACAGTCATAAGATATATGATAGTTATAACATAGATATGACAGTCATAAGATATATGATAGTTATAACATAGATATGACAGTCATAAGATATATGATAGTTATAACATAGATATGACAGTCATAAGATATATGATAGTTATAACATAGATATGACAGTCATAAGATATATGATAGTTATAACATAGATAATGATTAATAGTGAAAGGTGAACACACAAATAAAAAGCAGTTTCGAAGACCTGTCGTCGGCCACGCAAACGAAACAAGCGTTAAAGAAATTAATACCAAGAACGAAAAGTCACTTAAAGGAAATTAATCGTCTTTAGCTGTTAAAAGCTGCTAAATTATACACAAAATGGCAAAGATAAACAATACTGATAGCAATTATAACCGTCACAACAACAATGTGAAATAAATAGCTTCATTAATTGATTGTGTAGTGTAGTAAATAATTACAGTTCAAACATCGCTGATGTGCCTTTGAGTTACAAATCAATACAGAGCAGGTTTAGTCTTTTATGGTCAAGAGGAACAGAAACATACACCAACAGCATGAACGCTCAGTAGCAACAACAACAACAACAAAAGAAGCAACAACAACAACAACAGCAACAACAACAACACAAAAACCCAGAAAGATTAGTGGCCATAACAAGTGCATGACTTTCAATAGCAACAACAATAATAACCACAACAAAAGCAACAGCACTTACACCAATAAGAACAACGGAATGTGTGAGAAGCAACAACTGCAACATTAATGTTTAAAAGTAACAACAGTAATAGCTAACAACAACAACAGCAGCAGTAAAGCTCAGTAGCAATTACAACAACAACCGTAACGATCAGTAGCAACAGCTTAAGCAACAGCAACAGTAGACATCTCTTACACTGGAGAATCTTCTCTAATACATGTAATACCCTAAAGCAATTTCTTCAACTTCACTTCCCATCTCTTTCCGCCTCACTCTCTCTCCCTCTCCATCTCTCTCTCTCTCTCTCTCTCCCTCTCTCCATCTCTCTCTCTCTCTCTCTCCATCTCTCTCTCTTCCCTCTCCATCTCTCTCTTCTTTCTCTCTCTTCTCCATCGCTCTCTCCATCTCTCACTATCCATATTTTTATCTCTCTCCCTCTCCATCTCTCTCTGTCCATCTCCATCTCTCTCTCTTTCTCTCTCTCTCTCTCTCTCTCTCTCTCTCTCTCTCTCTGAGCCTTCTCTTACAATTAACTCTGTCCTACTCCTATATTGCGACTCCTTAAATGCATTCTCTAATTATAATATTATATATATATATATATATATATATATATATATATATATATATATATATATATATATAGATATATATATAGACCCAGAGCTTAATTTAAGTTCGAAGTCAGAGTCTTGTCTCGAAAGAATGTCAGCAAGCAGGCGACTAACCTTACAGCAAAAACATCGTCCACTGATATCACACATTTTATATGCTACTAAAACAGAACTTTTAGTGAATTATCCAATTACCGGTCCTGTGTAACTGATCGCCTAGCACGGGATAAACTAGGACCCGCAGGATTTCAAAGTATTTACGGGACCTCAGGATCTCTTAAATAGCGTGAGGTCATCTAATGCGCTTAACCACCCGTTCTTTAGGACCAATGCAGACATTTAAGCTCAGCCGTCGCGTATTTTATTGCCGGCACTTATGCTTTGCACTAAACTGTCAGCTGCATATACATGTATGTGTGCCATATACCATCAAAGGTTATAGACAGGAACCGTTTCTCAATAATTATATCTTTGATTTAAATTCATTTCCCATTATCGTTGATCCCATATGTACATGTCCTATTTCATCTCTACAGTAGGCCCTACCACTCATATGCCAAGACTCATTATTGACGTTGAAGAACTGTTTCGCTGAATGTTTTAACTCAAAAACATACAACTAGTACATAATGACTTCCACTCTCGATTTATGTTGGGTTTTAGCGTTCTACTTGCCAGACATACATGTAAAACTGTATATAAGTCTGTGTACTTTACACACATGTAAACTTGCATCATCTAGATCACCCTCCAATCATTATAAATCTGGACTAAGAAGGATAATATGAAGTTTTAACGTCTATTTCCACACTCTAATGTTCCTGTCAGACACGAACGCTATAACCTTCTGCATACCAGGCAAGCCACATCTGACACTCGACCATTCAAACGACACAATAGTCCTTCTAGACTCGTTCAAAACCAAAACCTGAAAACTTTACTAATCTATTTTGTTAAACATGTAGATTTAAACTAAAACTAAACGTCTAAAAGCCAAAACTACTTGGCTTTACTACTATCAGGGAATGGTACGCCTATTCATGGACTTCTAGATAACTTATGTATATTGCATATCATAACCATTATTGCTATATATTGCAGTTAAAAGCTATTGCATAATATATATATATATATATATATATATATATATATATATATATATATATATATATATATATATATTATTGTGCTATATATAAAGTTGTCCATGGCCTATTACTGCAAGAGCTGCTACACTCAAACAAAACTTTATGACTTTTAAATATAGCTCGTCAGAAGACAATACTGATATAATTAGCTCACATATACAAATGC
This sequence comes from Enchytraeus crypticus, assembly GCA_905160935.1. NCBI lineage: Eukaryota > Metazoa > Annelida > Clitellata > Enchytraeida > Enchytraeidae > Enchytraeus > Enchytraeus crypticus. Next base: position 2,702,833 of record CAJHZI010000873.1, on the reverse strand, counting down.
TGCATCTGAGGGGAAATAGTTCACTAAAGGAGGTCATAAAAGGTCAAATGGAAGCGAAAAAAGGCAGAGGCAGACCGAGATTAGGAAGGTCTGACGATTTAAAGATCCACTCGTATGTGGACATTAATAGGGAAAACGAAAGAGAGAGAAAAGTGACTTTTCACTTTTCAGAGAGAGGGAGAGAGAGAGAAATACAAAGAAAGAGAGAGAGAGAGAGAGAGAGAGAGAGAGAGACAAATACTGATTGGAACCATGAACAACAGAATGCATTAGAGTGGCTGAAACTTTAGACATTACTTCCAGGGCTTATCCTACAATTAATTAATTAATGATAACTAGATGACTGATAGATGAGCAAATCGACTGACAGAATTAATTAATGACTGGCACATATAACACTGCTTTTGAATTACAACTACATCATCATCATCATATTCCCTTGAATCCCAGTTTAACCAGGGTCGCGATACAAATAGACTGTCTCAAATCCTCTCTGTCCTACGCCACACCACCAGCCAATCCCCTATATTGAATTACAACTACAAATCCACTTTATACAATAATTATTTATAATTATTATTAATTAATTGACACCAGTAACTATAGTAATAAAGGTTTAACGTCCGTTTCCTCATCCAAGGATGATGACAGGGACGTAATGAGAAAATTCGTCTTCTAAAGGTAAAATTTTAACCATTGCATCCACAGGTTGACCACACTCCAGACCACATCATATTCTCTGTCTTTTCTCAGACTTATCATCGAGATATTTATTACGACCGTAGTATCGAATTCTATGAATTCTAACTTGGACGACAATGTCAGATATGTTCATACTTCATAAACATTTCTATTGAATTTTAATAAGAAACGTTTGAAGACTTTGAAGTGTTGCCATTAATTTCTTATTACGCTTTGCTCACTACCAACATTGCCTATGTAATTTTTCAACTGTATGCGACTTAGATATTTTCCTGATTATTTATATTTTCCCTGACCTTTCCTTGACCACAAAAATTCCCTGACTTCTCCAGGTTTTCCTGATGAGCGGTCACCCTGCACCCAGTAATAATCGTTATTTAGGAGATATAACTTAAAAAAACTTTACAATAAAGCTCTTAAGACAAGCGCTTCATTTATCATGAATTTCAGAGGTCAATAATTGTTTTGGTGCCACCAATAATTGTTTACAATTATACTATATTTATTAGTAAAATATTATTTTATAACCTTTGATATACAATATTAATAATTACTATTTTTAGCCATCATCATCATCATCTTCCCTTAACTCCCAGTTTAACTAGGATCGAGAGTTTTTATCCATACGTTTAGATTTTTGTAGCAAATTCTGGAGCCTATGCGCTCACCAAATAAATGCCCTTTCTGACGTTGGTTTGGATTTTAGTGTTTTGACCCCCTCTACTGCGACACGTGCAGTCCACGACTGGTTTATTCTACAGCAACCCGGACACAACACGGGTAATTATCTACATTAATATATACGGGCAAAAAACCATAATTAAAACGCGCGCCTATCCAGGCACGCTATATTAGCAACAGTAACTCTGGATTGTTACTTGCATCCTGTTGCCAAATATAAAACAGAGCAGACGAGTTTGTAGGCAGGATGTGCCAAGAACCGAAGGTTATGACCTGGATGCAAAACTCTAGCGAGCTTTCTAATGAGGTCAAAGCAGAAGTGAAAGGGGAAATGACAACATTTATTGAGAGAGTAACATTTCTGGGGGTTAAATGATTCAATCCATGACAACTGTCTCACGATTCCAGATAAACAATTTTAAGCAAGATAGCAAGTATCATACGTTTTATATTTTTGGAATCAGCCGCACTTATTTTTACTAACTAGCAGTGCAGAAATACAAATGAATAAATAAAATTTACAAAGCCTCTAACCTTACCACAAACTGGTATTTGTAAATAAAGAAACAATCATCTGGCATTTGTTTAACAAGGATATGCTTTGATATTTAAACTTTAAAACATTGGTATACATGCAGGCCTATAACTAAACAGGGAAAGTGGAAAAGAAATAAGCAGAGGAACTATATGCCGTGGACCCTCAGTTACACGTGACACGAGAGAGAGAGAGAGAGAGAGAGAGAGAGAGAGAGAGGGAGAGGGAAGGAGAGAGGGATAGAGAGCGGGAGAGAGGGAGAGAGAGGGGAGAGGGAGAGGGAGAGGAAAGAGAGATGGAGAGGGAAGGAGAGAGAGGGAGAGAGAGAGAATCAGAGAAAAGGAGAGGGAGAGAGATACAGAGGGAGAGAGAGAGAGCGAAAGAGAGAGGGAGAGGAAAGAGAGGGGGAGAGGGAAGGAGAGAGAGGGAGAGAGAGAGGGAGACAGAGAAAAGAAGAGGGAGAGAGAGCCAGAGAGAGAGAGAGAGAGAGAGAGAGAGATAGAGAGAGCCACTGTGACAGTGATTAACAAAGGCTAGACCATATAAAGATTTAAGTTTAATAGATACTAAATTTAATCTTGAGGGTGGTGATGTATATGATCTCGCCATGGATCGTGATTGGTGGAGGAGGAAGGTTGTAAGAGACTACTCTAGTGTCCACAAAGAGACGCCATAGAGTTGATATATATATATATATATATATATATATATATACTATATATATATATATATATAGATATATAGATATATATATTATATATAATATATAATATATACAGTATAATATAATTATATATATATATATATATATATATTATATATATATATATATATATAATATATATATATATATATATAGACCATATAGATTTCAATACTGCGAAACCTATAAACGGTATATATGTGAAACTTCCACCATGGTATTTTGCTTGGACAGGCGCTATAACTACCAGCAATGATTGAGCTTTTAAATTACGTTTCAACTCACTCTATATATAACTAGACATATTTCAACAACAGATGAAATATAAATTAAAATCACATTATAGTACAATCAGCAATAACCTCAGTCAGCAGAAAACGAAAAAAACCTACGTCAGCCATTTATTCTTTCATCATCCATCCACACATACCCCGCCCAAGCCAGCTCTTACCCTACCCTACTCCCCCCACCCCACCTCAATGCATATAATAAACCTGCAGTCAGCGCTGATGTAAGCAGAACTGATGTAAAACACAACACCATTCAGTGCGTGTATTAAACACAGCGAAACCTGTGATTAAATCATACATCATACATGTACTATCCACTTCCTAAGCTGGAAGGGTTCAACATAACAACAACAACAATACGATTAGAGTGCTACTGTTGTCCATGGCAACATCGAACACTTTGGAACCAAATTACAACCTATGAGCAGAGTAAGAGGCCCATAAACGGTGCAAGCCAAAATCCGGGTGGTCAGTCCAAGAAAGGGTACTAGCGGAATGGAGGTTTACGTGTTGATCTCAGATCATGGACATTTGGAGGATAGGAAAAGTCCAAGAGAAAAGCTTTCAACCGCCTATGAAACTGTCCGTAAAGTTTAAAACTGTTCACAACATACCCTCATCATCTCTGAAAGTTGACAAAGTCTTACGACACATCAGAAGTTAACTTTAGCTTTAATTTAGTCAGACACATGCCATGATTGTCAAGTTTTGAGCAAGAGCGGCTTAAACCAGGAGTTTACATTTGTCAAAACCTATTCTTGTGCATAATCATAAATGAGAAGAGATGTGAGAAAAGCTAATTATATATAATTATACTATACCTATACATAATTATGCAATAATTATCCATGATTATGCAATAATGAATATCATTATTCATTATTCATTAATATGACATGTCCTCAATTACTTCAAAAGTTTATAATTTTTACGATAAATGGTTTGAAGATTGATAAATGGTTTGAAGATTGATAAATGGTTTGAAGATTGATAAATGGTTTGAAGATTGATAAATGGTTTGAAGATCGATAAATGGTTTGAAGATTGATAAATGGTTTGAAGATTGATAAATGGTGTGAATAAATGGTTTGAAGATTGATAAATGGTTTGAAGATTGATAAATGGTTTGAAGATTGATAAATGGTTTGAAGATTGATAAATGGTTTGAAGATCGATAAATGGTTTGAAGATTGATAAATGGTTTGAATAAATGGTTTGAAGATTGATAAATGGTTTGAAGATCGATAAATGGTTTGAAGATTGATAAATGGTTTGAATAAATGGTTTGAAGATTGATAAATGGTTTGAAGATTGATAAATGGTTTGAAGATTGATAAATGGTTTGAAGATTGATAAATGGGTTGAATAAATGATTTGAAGATTGATAAATGGTTTGAAGATTGATAAATGGGTTGAATAAATGGTTTGAAGATTGATAAATGGTTTGAAGATCGATAAATGGTTTGAAGTCTGATAAATGGTTTGAATAAATGGTTTGAAGATTGATAAATGGTTTGAATAAATGGTTTGAAGATTGATAAATGGTTTGAAGATTGATAAATGGTTTGAAGATTGATAAATGGTTTGAATAAATGGTTTGAAGATTGATAAATGGTTTGAAGATTGATAAATGGTTTGAATAAATGGTTTGAAGATGGAGAGGGAGGTTACAAAATTTTATTTTAGAATTTTAAAGCGGTTAAAGTGTAGTACCATCTATATTGTGTTATATTGTATTCATTATTGTATAATTCTTTATAATTATGTAAAATTATAGTGTAATTATGTAGATGTGAGAAGATGTGAGAAGATGTGAGATGTGAGAAGTGCTATTTACACATAATTATACTATACTTATAGTATAAGTATGTGTAATTAGCACTTCTCACATCTCTCCTCCTTTATGATCATGTATATCATTAGTCCAAACTGCCTAAAACAGGTTTTGGGCATTGTTCAGAGTCTGGAGAATATTTAATATTTTTATGCTTTAAGAGCATAAGCTACACCCTAACTTCCCTAAACAGGCTTTGAGTTGTTTCAGGAGTAGTTTAAGGCATCGGCCATGATCTTTATTTTGCCCTCATTCAATCAAAAATTCAATATGGAATTGAAATTTATGGTAAAACGTTTGTAAATCTATTACATCCACTCCAAATCACTTACAATAGAGTTCTATGAACCTTGCAAAATCAGCATAAATCCTATAATGTTAATCAATTATATATTACCTATGGCACCTTACCACTTTATCAACTCTCTAAATTATCTGTCTGTAAAATTATCTATAAGAGTCTCAATTATAATGGTGTAATGTCGATAGCCGTTAGAGATATTTTCAGCACTCTACAGTTAAGTCATCCTTATGATACCAGGCTATCTAACACTGATTATATATATATATATATATAAATTCTAATCCTACCTTTTTTAAATCCTATATTTATGATTGTATTTTGGAATTGAACAAAATCCCTACAGTGATACGTAATTCTCACTCGGTTAAATCGTCTGTAGCCAAATTAAAGAGCTACTTTAGTTCATCGCTATTATAAGTTTCATTGTCATAAGCATTTAATTAATTTGTAATAGTACAATATCATGGGATTCAGTAAGTGTGGTTCTACATAAATTATTTTGATTAGTTTGTTCTTAGTTATCATCTACTAGGCTATCTGGTCTAATTATTTATAGAATTTTTATTAAGTTTCAATTTACGATTAATCAATAATTATATTTACTATTTTTACTCAATTACATTCTGCAAAGTGGCAGGTGCAAGGTTCAGATTCCTACTCACGGTAAGCTTTGAAGCTCCATACTGAGCAATCCATCGATCAATCCATTAATCCCTTCACAACAGTGTAGGTTTTATCTACATCTTTTCGATAATAGCTTAGAAAATATATGGCATCTGAGGTGAATGAGTATGCTCTAGAAAATTTTAGAAATTAGTATATTTATGCTATATTCTAAATTACAATGTATTTTAAAAATAACGTACCATTTTGATCCATCATTGATACAATGCTATCTTTCCGGTCCAGCAGTTCCGCTAAAGATCAGAAATCAGGAGTTTAGAAACATTTATCCATCTGAAGAGATCTATCCAACACTATGAAGAAGAATTAAGTTTGCATTTTATATTATCACTAATCAAGGCTAATGTTTCTCAATCAAATATTTATCTATTTAAAATAAAACTTTTATACCCTTACAGTCTTCTCATTTACTGCACCTGTTTTAAAGAGCCCAATACTCAGATTCTCACAAACAACAACAACAGTAACAACAACAACGGCAACAAAGAAATTGCTAAAATGGTGCTACAATATCGATGTTGTCTGCTATTGAACTAAATCCAAGTCGACAAACAAAAAAGGGTCCAAAAATGATGCAACCTTCAAATATTTCATACAGAAATTCAGTCCAATGAAATTTACAAGAATGCAAGAATTTCATTACATATGAAAATTATATCAGGATAAATAATGCATAAAATTACTAGTTTATGTTTCAATACAGCTTTATAACTGTAGTCCAGGCACTAAGAACAACTATTAGTAAGAACTATTTGTTATTTAGGCCTAAATATCAATATGTTGGTGACAAGAATGACTGTGGGACAACTTGGACATCAACGACCTCCTTTGTTTCCACTTTAGTTAACTAGCAGCTAAAACTTAGCCTCAATATTTTTACAACTGTAAAAAATAACAATTTAACAATTACAGTTAAGGCAGTTACTGTTTTCAGCTGAGCTTGATCATACATATCATACGTGTATGCATTATATTTTTGGAATTATACGCATACAATTTAACGTTTCATACTATTTTTGTTTCATACTAACATATGTTCCTTTATTATTTATATTTTTATACTGTAATGATGATGCGGATTCCTCACTGTCAGAAAAATAGTAATAAAAGTGCGAATGAACAAATGAGTGAATATCAGTTATATCATCAATTAATAAATCTAAGAAAATATACCGACTCGCTGCAAATATAAAGCATAACCCTAGCACTAATCCAATCATCGCACTTAACGCCTATATCCTTACCGTAACCCTACAGTATTATAATGATATTGTCAGAGCTGAAAACTATAATTACTTGTTTATAATACAAACTGCACAAATTAGTTAGAACAAGTAAAACATTAATGTAAAATTTTAATCAACTATTTATTACGCGAACATTTAATTAAATACTTCTAAAATATTACTTTCAGGACTTCAATTAACTCAATTAATTAAGTCCTGCGATCAATTACTATTCCTTTATTTACATCTGCTTTGTTTTGATTTTACTCATGTATCTGTAGGGAGAACTTTTGTGGTCAATGTTTAAACATCATCTTTGAACATAACTTACTTATACTGGTTATGCATACGCGTCAAGACGACTTGTAAGAAGTAGTAGCAGCAGTGAAGAATGCCTATATTTATAATTAGAATTTTCAATTCAATTCAATTTAATATGAACACCAAGACGGGTCATTCACCCCTGTAGAGTTCACATACACAACACACAAACAAGCAAACACAAATGTGAACTATGGTGAACTTAAAGAAAAATAAGACAAATTTAAAAAATAATAAAGAAGAAGAAACGTCACACAACATGCATACAGTCAAGTAAAAAGAATGCAAAATGCACTCAAACATTGCGACAATCCATGAGATCATTAATCAATACAATCCAAGTGTTAGTAGTGGAGTATTGCGAAGTGAAGCATAGCAGTGAAGTAACACAAGTGAAACCACAGAGTATACTAAGTCATTGCGACTCATTGAAGTATAGCGAGAAATTCGAAATGTTTTTAAGTGAACATACAAGTCTTTACCAAAATAAAATCTTCACTTACATAATAGTTTCCTTTCTTAGTTGCTGTTTTTGTAGTTTTCGTTATCTCCTCATTCCTTTCCATGGATATTAGTAATCGTTGCCTTTTGTTGGCGCTCCAATGGCAGCCGGCGCAGATTTAAGAATAACCTCCAACACCCTGGGGATTATTTGCATTCAATCAAAGCTGTCAACACTCAGTCTTCCAAAGTGGTCGCCCACAATTTACTAACCACGTGCAACGTGGCTTTACATCGTTGAAATGACGCGCAGCTTAACTGCTTATATGCCATTCCCTCATTTAGATGAATTAATTACCATTTAATCCTAGGGGAAAATATTTTACGGCGAGGTGGGTCCCCTCTTGTCATCCTCAGCTCCCGATTTAGTTGCCTCTTACGTAAGCGCAGCAGATTGTTTGCGTTTGCCCTATTCTGCAGTGGTTCAACCACACCCGAGCACAACACGAGGAATTATACAATTATGTGCTAATAATATTTCCCCAGTAAGAACAGGTAGGACTTTTTTAAAAACTTTTTTACTGGAACTGCTCATAGCAAAGAAAAGGCCGATGTGATTGAAACGAAAACTTCTGAAGAAAGATTGTATGAGAATTCAAGCTTTGCAGTGCAGCTTGCTAGAAAGAACAATTAGATTACTTAGAGCTTAGAGGTAGGCTAGGTCTCACAAGAGTAATTAATTTACAGTAGAAGATCGAGTAACAGCATCACTTTAATCAAATACGTACGTAAGACATACAACGTACTTAATTAAATTTGTCCAGGGATGCCAGGCCCGTTTTGTAAATTCTATGATTCTATAAGTACAGCTATAGTAGGCCTACATTGTATGTGCAATATGTCTGTGACTTGCTTGTTCAGAAAGTGTCGAAATAGCTTACAATACTGACTGTGAGATATATGTACTGAATAATATAATTATTAGTTATATAATCATCCTTAAATGCAAATAAAAAGGCTATCCGATAAAGTGGTAACTTCAAATTATGTTACACATGCTGTATGTCATGTGTGTAACTATACGAAATAAAAATAATAAAACTGAGGAAGGCAACGGGAAACCACCTCAGAAGCCACACTTTTCCCAAGCCATAGACTACATAAGGTATGGATAAGGCATAGACTTTGTGAAGGGATTAACTTGTTGATCTAAGGAGTGCTCTTATGGAGCGAGAAAACAGACTTTGAGTATGAATATGTACCTTGAACCTGTCAGTGCACTGAAGAAGTATTGTATTATTTATACAGGTCAGTGTCTGAGGCCAATAACAGGGACATCTTGCGACATCTTCCGAGTAAGTTTTATATAGTTTAAGACAAATTATTCCAGTCATCAACACCCTTATTTTGTACCTTATTATTAAATATTAAGAGACATAAGCATTTTGATTCAGCGAAATATGATTTAGTCGGGTAATTTAGGACATTGATAAAAGTGGATGGTTTATGTAACCGATAACCAATTTAGTCTCGCAAAAGTTCCTCTAAACTTTAAGAAACGTCAAACATGTGTGGCCCGTTGGTCTAGGGGTATGATTCTCGCTTTGGGTGCGAGAGGTCCCGGGTTCAAATCCCGGACGGGCCCTATTTTTATTTGACTTCTGCAAATATGTATAAAGGAAGGCAAATAGGAAGCACCTATCTCCCTCTAGTATCCTAGCAAGTGGCAAGTCCAAGATTTTTCCAAGGTACATATTCAAAGCCAGAGTCTTCTTTCACGCTCCATATAGAGCCTTCCATAGATCAACGAATTAATCCCTTCACAAATGGCTATGTCTTATCCATAGGCCTACTGTATGTAATCTATAGCTCGGGAATAAATATGGCTTCTGAGATGGTTTCGTGTTGCAGTCTTCTAAAAATCTCTTCAAACCATGTCCCGCTCAAGCTAGGCCTTAAAGGCTACAATTTCGCAAACTGTTTCAGATTGGAAACCGTTTGGCTGGAGCCAGTGGCGAAGTCGGTAAGATACTCGACCGCGGATCAGTATGTGCAGGGTTCAAATTCAGGGTTCACCCGTCACTGGCAACGCTTTCGAGTGAGGAAAATGCCGTAAACTTTAGCTTTACCAGCTTTTTAACCTTAGATTTAGATTTACCAGATCTGCTTTAATCTTCGTTTCTTCTTATCAAAGCGCTATCAAATATTCCAACAACACTTCCTTTTGATCTTTCTCTAATTTCCCTTCCACTCGTCCTATGCTGACAATGCTGTTCATACCGAACTCCAAGCAACCCTTTTAGCTATAGGCTACTCTTCCTTGAACGCAAATTTTCAGTTTTTTACGGGTATTAAGTTACCACTCTTCTCGAGTATAAATTCATTTGTAATTTTGTAAATTCAAGAAATTCATATAAGATTCTTCATTTTTATCCACTGGTAAGGTTGTATTTGTGGAATTTTTTCAAGGATGTCGTTGGTGGTTCGAAGGCTTACCAGGAGAGAAGGGGTCATCATGGAGTATGTGTATGGGCGTAACTAGTAGGCCTAGGCCTATGTGACTGTAGTGTATGCTAGCTATAGTAGTTTCTCTGTAGCCCTATACACTTAGAATTCGCATCCATTTAAGACCGACGCCAGAAAATCGAAAAGACTTACCAAATAATTTACTATTTGCAATTAACTATTGTGTGCTCTTAATTTATGTCTTCAATGATAATTTTAATTATAATTTCGTTTTACTATACCGAAGGCCCCTCTAAACTGGGTAATTTTATTCTATAGGTGGAAAGCCTACTTGTTTTCTACATCTCCCCCACATCCGTTATTGATAAGGACTGATAGAACCATATAACCACAACCTCTTTAACATACTAACTGAGGGCAAAAGCCACGCTCAGTAAACGTGATTATCCCCTTCCCCAATGATTTGCGCTCGGCTACCAAAAATTGACCCAAGAAACGGCTGTACGCTTAATGAGGTGGTACTTTTTTCTGAGGAAAAGTTTCTCTTTGAACAATTTTCTTTTCGGCGGAAGATTTCAGAGCCTCCTGAGCAACGTGTGATGCAAGAAGAACTTAGGTACCTCTAGCCAAATTAAATCCCCTTTCCCAGTACAAATTTCTTTCAATAGGCAACGTACAGTGAGGCAACTTTACAGTAAGGTAACGTTTTGGTCGACGGGGAGCTCTTGAAGAACTTGCTAGATAAAGTACTATCTTTATCGTAACATAGATTGAAGTACTATCTAGATAAAGTACTATCTTTATCGTAACATAGATTGAAGTACTATCTAGATAAAGTACTATCTTTATCGTAACATAGATTGAAGTACTATCTAGATAAAGTACTATCTTTATCGTAACATAGATTGAAGTACTATCTAGATAAAGTACTATCTTTATCGTAACATAGATTGAAGTACTATCTAGATAAAGTTATCAGATTTTATTGAATACTATATACATATCAGGAATAAAATTAAATCGGTGAACAAAATGAGAAGGTTTTATTTACTATGATCACTTCTAAAGACTTTATACAAATAGGCGCTTTACAGAAATAACCTTGATCAGTACAAATAGATAACAAAATACTTAACAGTGACAAGTAATGCATTGAAAAACGTCACAGCACAAATTCAACATTAACTAGCAGCCTTAAAACACCATTAATTACGTTCCATTAATTCCACATGACTCTTAATTTATTATATAGAGCAACTTTTTCCCTCGCTATTATCCTTGACATTTAATCAATTGACATGTCATAACTGCCTTTCACAAGTCAGAGACAAAAATAAATACCGATTATATAAGGCACTATAGTTATTTTTAACTGTATCTTTATTAATAATAGTATTTATTCTCATCATCTGTCTTAATCCCAGTTTTACTAGGGTAGGGACAAGAAAAATTAGCAGCAATTTCTGGAGTCTAGGTGCTCATCAACTGAATACCCATCTGACTTTGGTTTGGATCTTAGTACCTTGCCGCCTTTTACGACACGTACATTCCAAAGTTGGTCTATTCTTCAGTAACCCGGACGAAACACAAGCTTAATATATATTCTTAATTATAGGGGCCTATTCAACTCCCCAATATCTAGCTCAATACGTCACAATACGATTTCATGTGTCTTATTACCAGGCAATAATAACTTTTTATCTTTATTAGGATCAGTAGGTGCAGAGTTCAAATCCGTTGCTCTCCCCGTCACTGACACGCTAGTCGAGCGGGAAACTGACGTTAAACTTGTCCTTAGCCTTTATTACAATATTATCCACTAGTGTATCCGAGAGATTTGGAGCTCAGATATCAATATATATATATATATATATATATATATATATATATATATATATATATATATATTATATATATATATACATATATATATATATATTATATATATATATACATATATATATATGTGTGTATATATATATATATATATATATATATGTGACTTATATATATATATATATATATATATATATATATATGTGACTTCGGATATATTCGAAGTCGGATATATATATATATATATATATATATATATATATATATATATATATATATATCCGACTTCGCCACTGGCTCTAGCCAGTGGCGAAGTCGGATATATAGGTATACTAAGTAAGATAGTAAGATATATAGTAAGATACTCGACCGCGGATCACTTGATGCGGGTTCAAATCCTAGGCTCGCCCGTCACTGACATCGCTTTCGAGTGAGGAAACTGACGTTAACCTTAGCTTTACCAGCTTTTTGTTCCGTCAAAACTGAACGTTTTCCTAACAGCGAACTACTTTAGACACAGGGGTGGACATTTAGAAACCTGTCAAAAGTCATTAAATTTGAATTCCTTCATTAAATTGAATTCAATAAAACCGCGTTATTAGATGTCACCTTAATGGCTGATCAACTGTAAGAATATCAATAATAATAACAACAATTAGAGTGCTACAGTCATCAATGACAACATCGAGCACTATTGAGACAAAATCAAGCCGGCGAGCAAAAAGAAGGTCCAAAAAAGGTGCAAATTTCAAAATCCAGAAAATCAGTCCAAAGTAACAAAAAGAATTGTTTCAACAAAACTGAACTTTTTCCTAACAGCGGAAACAGAAATGATCTGAGCAACAATGGACAGAGATCTGTGCAGGAACATGACCATGACCGTCCAGGCTTAGAACAGGCACGGCACTTGAAGAGGAATCAGAAATTACAAACACTATTGGAGTGGCAAGCGTCTCTCTCGTTTTGGACAGCGGCCCCTGGAATTAGTAATTAACTATCTGAGTTATTATTTCTCAACATCAAACCCAGGCTAACCAAATTAAGAATTTTGGCTATACATATGCTAAACATATTTATTGTGTGCAATATAAAAAATAATGAAAACAAGGGCGTTTAGTACGCTATATAAATATAAGACATGAATGCCTCGACATATTAACGACAACGACATCACAAGACGAGTAGCCAGAGATAACAGCATATGATGATGTCGTAACAATAACACTATCCAGTATCGTTGCACATAACTGGAAGTCTTGATTTCTTCTCATCAGAGTTTGTCACCAACTGCACGATGATAAGCACTGAATACACAAACTTAAATACCAGAAACCTTGTACCGTTGATATTCTTAGCAACAGTAAAACCTAAAGTTCCAGCAAAATCTTTATTTTCCATCTCCGTGTAACTAGACTTGTAAGTCCTCTCTCTCTCTCTCTCTCTCGCTATCTCTCTGTCTCTATCTCAGGACAATGCCCAGTTGCAGGTTAGTGGTATAAGAAATCCTATGAATTCAATTCTTCCATTTATCTTTTCAGATCTACTTACAAATGCATTATCAAGTCATTTTGCATCCCAAGTCTCGGTCTTCCTCATCTACATACCATTTTTATAATCATCTAGAGGGAACTCCAGCAAAGTGGAAGTGTAGCACGAGACGTCCCTGACATCAACTCAGTGACACACCTCACTTAAACCATCCTCATCGTTTAGTGATAGGCCAGTGTAGCAAGAGACGTCCCTGACATCGACTCAGTGGCACACCTCACATCCTCATCCTTTAGTGATAGGCCAGTGTGGCAAGAGACGTCCCTGACATCAGTGACACACCTCACTCATACCATCCTCATCGTTTAGTGAAAGACCAGTGTAGCAAGAGACGTCCCTGACATCAGTGACACACCTCACTCATACCATCCTCATCGTTTAGTGAAAGACCAGTGTAGCAAGAGACGTCCCTGACATCAGTGACACACCTCACTCATAACATCCTCATCGTTTAGTGATAGGCCAGTGTAGCAAGAGACGTCCCTGACATCAGTGACACACCTCACTCATAACATCATCATCGTTAAGTGATAGGCCCGTGTAGCAAGAGACGTCCCTGACATCGACTCCGGACTCGGAGGACTCGCTGACGCTACCGGAGTCAAAGGCTCTGCCCTCCTCCTCCTCCTCGCTCGACCTCCGAATAGCGCACAACGACTTCACGTCCGTTTCCTCTCCCAAAGATGGTAGCACATGACTTCGAGAAGATCTCTGTTCGTCGGATGTCAGCAGATGACTTAGAGAAGATCTCTGTTCGTCAGATGGCAGCAGATGACTTAGAGAAGATCTCTGTTCGTCAGACGGCAAGGAAGTCAATTGAAACAGCGGGTAGTCTAGACTTAGATCAGACAGCAAGAGATTAGGACTACATGATGATGATTCACGCTCAGCAGCAGCCAATGATAATCTGCCGGAGGATACAGACTGTGTGCTGAATGAAGACAAGCTAGTAGAGACAGTGGACTGCTTGCTGCCAATGTTACCACTAGATGATGAAGTGGCTGATTCACCTGTGATATATCTAACGTCTAGCTTACTGTATACATCACTTATACAAGAAGCGTTTGAGTTTTTATCACAATGCTGTATGGATGTCGTTTCGGCTGTTTTAATATCAACAATTAAGCTCTCGTTAAATTCTGGTTTGGTATGGAAATATATTTTACCAGCTGAACACGCAGCTCTGGCATTAGCAGCTTCTTTTAATGAAGTAGCAGCAGCAGCTTCAGCTGAAGTCGCTGCAGCAGCTTCAGCAGTACCAGCTGCAGCTGCTTCAGCAGTACCAGCTGCAGCAGTGTCAGTTGCAACAGCTGTAGCAGTACCAGCTGCAGCAGCTTTAGCAGTACCAGCTGCCGCGGTGTCAGTTGCAGCAGCTGCAGCAGTACCAGCTGCCGCGGTGTCAGTTGCAGCAGCTACAGCAGCTTCAGCAGTACCAGCTGCCGCGATGTCAGTTGTAGCAGCTGCAGCAGCTGCAGCAGTACCAGCTGCAGCAGCGCTGAAAAAATTCGAAGCAAGACTGCAACGCAGAGCTTCACCTAACGGCGTACAGTCAGAGCCGATGGGCTGATCATTCGTGCCAACGATATTCAATAAACCAAAATACTTAGAACCGGCTTCAGTGAAATTAGCACTAAATTGTTGCAGGAGATTAGACAGCACAGTTGAGCAGTTAAGTGACAACCTCACATCTTGTAGAACATTCTTCTCATCAGATGTCACCACCAAACCATCGTCCTTACTGAAACGGTTAGAGACTGAAGGTCTAACGTCGTCCAGTGATACACTGACAGAGAACTCAGACGACTTCCGACGATCGCTCAGATTTGCGATGGAAACTCTTCGAGAATGTGCGACAGTCGAAGAACTATGATTCTCTATCCGAGCGGAAGCGCTTTCTCTGCCTGACTCCGTGACGATCCCTGACTCGCTACCAAAGTTATTTCGACCACCATCGATGTAACTGTTTCGTTTCCCCATCAAAACCTGCCCTGTATCGTTTAGCAAAGCTCTTATTCGACCTTGACCCGTATCAGTGACGTCACAGGCGTCAGCTCTTACTCGACCTTCACCCGTATCAGTGACGTCACACGCGTCAGCTCTATGGGTGGCGCTCAACAGAGAGCCCAGCAGTGAGAAATCACTGGTCTTCTTCTTTCCGCTCCTAACAGAGCATGACCTAGTTACATCTGATTCGCTCGAAAGGGTCGTAGTAACACTGCAGCTGTGAGATGGCGACCTAGTTTTACCACAACCGCACAGAAGTGACCTACTTTCACTGCAGCTGTCAGATTTTGACCTAGTTTTAACACGACAGCACGAAAGTGACCTACTTTCACTGCAGCTGTCAGATTGTGACCTAGTTTTGCCGCAGCTGTCAGAATGTGGAATCGTTTCGCTACTGCTGTCACACGCTAAACAGCAGTAAGGATGGCCGTTCAATATATCATCTACTTGATTGCAGCAGTTATTGGCTATCACTCCCTCTCCACTGCTGCTACTCTGATCTACTGGGCAGCTGCTTTGATCACTCAAGCTTTTGCTCTGGCAGCTGCTTTGATCGCTCAAGCTTTTGCTGTGGCAGCTGCTTTGATCGCTCATGCTTTTGCTGTGGCAGCTGCTTCCTTGACAGCAAACACTCTCCATAGAATCATTTCTACGATCCAGGCTACTATTCGTACGAACACAACTTGTTTGCTTACACCGCTTTTTCTTAAAAGTATTCTCAGGTTTTGCTTTTTCTTCGTCGACTTTGCGAAAATTATCACGGCAATTTAACTTATCGGAGAAATTATTCTGAAGTTTTCTTCTAAGCCGTTTATCGAATACGTCTGCAGTAGCATTAGTCACACTTTGATTGTTGCAGATTGTCGTATTATCTGTATCAGTGGAGCACATGTGATTGTCCTTTGTGACGTTCTGCTTGAAATCAGTGAAATTACGCCTCGGTTCAAGAGTCGATGCTGTGAAAGAAACAGCAGCACACTCACCAACACCGCTGTTATCCGTTGCCTTCACGGTGCCTGCGAGACTGGCGTAGCCGCTTGCACGACTGGGATCAACTATCTCAAGGCGTCTAGAGAAATTGGCAAGATTGACTGAAACATTAGGCACCTCATTAGACACAATACCGCCCAACAACTCAATGTCATCCCCAGCAACGATGTTATCAACCGTCTGAAGGGACTGCGCGAAATCATTTTCATCACTGGCGAAATCATTTCCATCACGGGCTAACTCGTGCGCAGCATAAGCAAAACTCACACCATTCTCCTCGCCGGCTTGTACAGCTGAGCCGGAGAAATCCGGTGCGGCTGAGCCGGAGTAATCCGGTACGGCTGAGCCAGAGTAATCGGTGCAGAGTAAATCCTCACCGAGCGCGTTGAAGTCAAATGCAGACAGCGACGACTCGTCCAGAAGACGTTTGTCGTCGATCCCAGCAGTGAGATGTTTGTAGACCTGACGACTGAACGAGCTCTCAAACGTCTCATCGATGTCTCCATTCACCAGGGCGCTCTCACTCGTCCTTGTGTCGCCATCTGTCGAGTAAAAAACAAACAGCCTGTAATCGGCAGAAAACTCGATGTATTTCTACTACGCTTTAGAGCTATTTAAAGATTCAAGAGCTAAAAGAGCTAAAGCTAAAGCTTTAGAGCTAAGCTCCCCGTGTTGTGTCCGAGTTCCCCATGTTGTGTCCGGATTGTTTGAAGAATTGACCAACTGGTGACTGCACGTGTGGTAGAAGGCGACTAAAGCACTAAGATTCATACCAACGTCAGAAAGGGCATTCGGTTGGTGAGCGCCTAGGCTCCAGAAATTGCTACAAAAATTTAAACGAATGGAAAAGTCTTGAAAAGGGGATTGGCTGATGGTTTGGTGTAGGAGAGAGAGGATTTGAGAGAGTCTATTTGTATCCCAACCCTGGTTAAACTGGGATTCAAGGGAGGATGATGATGATGATGATGAAGCTTTAGAGCTTCATCATCAGAATAGGGTGACACATGCAGTCACCAGTTGGTCTATTCTTCAAACAACTCGGACACAACACGGGGAAGATCAGTACCTTGTATAAAAATAAATATATGGATTCGTTGCTAGAAAGAAAACTAACAATAAAATGTTAAAATTAAAAAAAATTAAGTAAATATCGAATAGAGAGAGAGGAGAAATGAGAAGATTTGACCATTGAGATTTGACCAGTGAGATATGGGATAGAGAGAAAGAAGAAAAGAGAAGCTGTGGCCAGTGAGATATGGGATAGAGAGAAAGAAGAAAAGAGAAGCTGTGGCCAGTGAGATATGGGATAGAGAGAAAGAAGAAAAGAGAAGCCCTGACCAGTGAGTAGGTCGAATGACTGGACATCATGTAGACGGTTGAGCATAAACTGCAGGTCTGTCTCGACATCAAAGAACTCCTCTGTCTGATTCAGTGATTCGTCCAATGGTAGAGTGTCCAACTGACGTGCTAGAGTATCTACATACACATACAAACATAAGAGTACACATACATATGCCACATGACACATACATACACACATACACATATATATGTCACATACACACATATATACACATACGAGTACACATACATATCTCACATACACACATACCAGTACACATACACACATACAAGTACACATACATATCTCACATACACACATACGAGTACACATAAACACATACGAGTACACATACATATCTCATATACACACATACGAGTACGCATACACACATACGAGTACACATACATATCTCACATACACACATACGAGTACACATACACACATACGAGTACACATACATATGTCACACACATACACATACATATGTCACATTCACACATAAGGTAACAGTATAACAGTGTAACAATTCAGGTTGTCTATATCATGTTTCCCGGACCCTACACGGGCCCACATCACGTGACTCGGCACAGACCTGGAGAGAGAGGTTCACCGAGATCCTCAGCAGCCAGAGCTTCCTCCAGTGAATCCTTAGAGTGCCCGTCGTTCATGAACAGCGCTCTGTAATCCTCTCCGCTGAATATATCCAGTCTGGACCCCTTCCCACTCACCTCTCTCCCTCTCCCACCATCAAACAAGTTATATCTACCACCTCCCTCATCTCCATCCATCCCACCACCTCTGAAAGTACCAAGTCCTGATCTGCTTTCATGCATCATTCCATTTTCCAGCTCTTCGCCCGAGCATCTTTGTTCCGCTCGGCTTCCACTGTCGAGCTGTAAGGGATCAGAGTTGAAGGTCAAGGACTCAGCAGCTGCGTCAGCAGAAGCCTTGCGCTGACTTCTCTTCTTCTTTCCTTTCCTCGGAGGTCGAGTGAGAGCGGAAGGTTTCGTCTTCTTGCGAATCTTCTTCGGTTTAGCTTTTGCGTGGCTTTCAGTCTGGTCTTCCTCCTGTAGAACAGACAATAAAATCCAGAGTTAGACGCTATGAGGAATTGGGTAACCATCGGCAGGAATTTTATTTCAGTTTAGTCATCTGACAGTGCTAGGAAATGCATAACTAGTCTAAGCCCAGTTCTAGTTTAATCATCTTACTGAGTCAGGATGTATGTGACTCTGGTTATAGCTGCCATTGACAGGAAAAGTATACTCAAGCACTGTTTACTGTTAGTTTAGTCACCTAACAGTGACAAGAAATGTATAATCAAGCACTGTTTACTGTTAGTTTAGTCACCTGACAGTGACAGGAAATGTATAATCAAGCACTGTTTACTGTTAGTTTAGTCATCTGAGAGTGACAGGAAATGTATAATCAAGCACTGTTTACTGTTAGTTTAGTCATCTGACAGTGACAGGAAATGTATAATCAAGTAGTATGACGGTTAACTTTAGTTTCGTAGTCTGACCTAGAGGATTTTTTCAAGGGGAAGAAGATGATATGAATACATACCATTCTCCGTGCATGCCCCGCACAGACAGGCTGTACGTAGGTAGGGTTGAACACCGGAGCACAACATTGAGTACCATCAGCACCCTTAGCAGAGCAGTAATCAAACAGCTGCTGGTCCACGTTGTACGTTATATCTGATTGCAAGCAGTTAAGATCAACAATATTATAATAAAACAATTTAAAAAATCAATAGAATTTAACGTCCGGTTCCTCGCCGTAAGGCAATGTCAGGGACGTCTCATACAGAATCTACACAAACAACCACCAAAGCACCACACGATGACGACTGGGTATTATAGATATATAAATCAAGAAATAGTCACATTTTACAAATTATGTCAGCTAGGTACATCCTACATCCTGGTAGCTGTACCTCTCTTTTCGGAGGTTTAGACCGCGGTTCAGTTATTCCACGGATTAAGAAGAAAAATTCTAGCTCTATTTGCAGAGTAAGCTGAATGGTCAATCTGTCTGAAGGACAGCGCTGTCATAGGCTGAACGACATATTCTCGGCAGTTGACCTGGAAGGTAATAACCATCACATAACTTCGTTAATATAAAGATTTATATTCTGCCATTTAACTCTACTTCGTGGTCAAGGTAAACTATAGTTTAAGTTGTGCGTAGTAAATATGGGTCGTTATTGGCCTGTAAACAGAAAGCAAATTTTACTAAGTAGGCTTATATAAATGCAAGATTACTAAAGATCTTCCTCTTCTTCAGCCAAGTGGCAGGTTCAAAGTACATATTCATACTTAAAGTCTGCTTTCTCGCTCCAAAGAGCACTCCTTAGATCAACAAGTTAATTCCTTCACAAAGTCCACGCTATATGCATACCTTATGTAACTTATAGCTTGGGAAATATATGGCTTCTGAGGTGGTTTCCCGTTGCCTTCCTCAGTTTGGTGGATTAATTACCATTTAATCCTGGGGAAAATATTTCATGGTGAGGTGGGTCCCCTCTTGCCATCCTCAGCTCCTGCCTTTAGTCGCCTCTTACGTACACGCCTCTTACATAGATTGTTTGCGGTTGCCCAATTCTGCAGTGGTCCAACCACACCCGAGCACAACACGGGGACCCGTGTTGTGTTTTTACTAAAGATATCATCCACTTATTCTGTAAACAGTGCAGTATTAAATAATATAGCAGGAACGATGTTTTCCATCTGACGTGCAAGATCCTTATTTAAAATTATATATATATATTTTATTTTTATTTTTATTGTAAATTAATTAAATGCTGCGTGATACAATAATAACAACCTCCGAAAATTTCTATGACCATATCATGGTGTCTGGCCAGATATGTGAAAATATATTATGTGAAATGAAACACAAATATGCTGGAAAAAAAGAAGTGGTGGCAGCTCGAGTGTGTCGAGCAATTTTAATCTATACTAGTCAACTGTTCCAAGGATACGTTTAATGCAGTGATTAGCATAGGGCAGGGCTATCCCACTACACGTCTGATCATCTTCGTCCTTGTGCAAGCAGGCCCTTCTTCCAATCAGAGAACAGCGCATCCTGTATATGAAGAGACAATATGGTCATATAATAGCAGGCATTACGAAGAATATGTTTATATAATAGCAGGCATTACGAAGAATATGTTTATATAATAGCAGGCATTACGAAGAATATGTTTATATAATAGCAGGCATTACGAAGAATATGTTTATATAATAGCAGGCATTACAAAAAAATTGAAAATTAAAACAAATAAAACTCTCCGAAATTCTGTTTTGTGGCTGGTCCATGGTGCGTGTCAATATTCAGAGTCTGCTTTCACCTCCGTAGAGAAAGCTTTATAGATCAACAAATTAATCCCTCCACAATAGGCTAAGCCTAACCCAAACTTCAAATTGTTTAAATTAATTACATTATCTTAAAGAAATGAGCATATCACGTAACTAGTCTCTTTACTTTCAAACATCCCCAGATAACTTAGAAAGACCTGGTTTTGCTTTTACTGCAAGAATTTTATTATGCATAGTTTGATTGACTAATTGATAGGCATACTGGCAGATAGAATATTGGAATAATCGTCATATTATTTTATTTATAAAATAATCATTATATATATATATATATATATATATATATATATATATATATATATACGTGTATATATACATATATATATAAATATATATATATATATGTTTATATACATGTATATATACAAATACATGTATATATATATATATATATATATATATATATATATATATATATATATATTATAAAGGTAAAAATAATAAAGGTTTAACATCCGCTTCCTCATTCAGGGATGATGTCAGGGACGTCCCCAACAGCACACATCACTACAGATCAATTCACCCAGACCAATCTGCAAAAGAAATGTGCTGAGGAGAATTAAATATACAGCCTGATTAATAATGTATTCGTTTATTTTCGTTGAATCTGACAACCACAGAAAGTTACAGTACAGAAATTCCAACAGATTGATTGATTAATAGCTCTCTTACCTCCTCTCTCCACTCTCCACTCTCTTACTCTCTCTCACTCCGCTCAACCTCCTCAGAGCAACAGAGGCTTCCTCTGACCTAGACCTCAGGGCCTCTATTAGTAACATTGTTGTCATGGCGTTCTGTCTCCATAGCAACCCGTTACCACGACAACACGACTCTACCTGGCTGAACCTGCGTCGAAGACTCGTCTTACTTCTCTCCAGGTGATATCTTCTGGATCCAGTAGGACCTGCCATTGGGTCACTGCAAGCAGCACCAGCATCAGGGGCTTACGACATTACTGCTACTATTACTGCTGGAGCCAGTGGCAATATCGATAAGATGCTCGACCGCAGATCATTATGTGAGGGGTTCAAATCCTAGGGTCGTCCGTCACTGACATCGCTTTCGAGCGAGGAAACTGACGTTAACACTAACTTTACCAACTTTATAGTTCTTGCTATTTAAACAATAAATACAAAATTAAACTGAGCCTAAGTTATACAAATTTTTACAAATCATCTCAGAAACTACATATCCTGTCATGTAGAAATTTATTACTAAAGTGAAATATATAAATCATTCAATGATTTCAGAGTTCACAGTTTTCTCCTGATGTTAAGTTGTGGTTTGAAATAAAAATAAATTTAATATGTAGATCAATAAATAAATTCAGATTTTTTAATCAACAGTTAGTTGAAAAATATATAACCATGGCAAGAAATTCAAGGTTGCGCAGCTTATAATTCTGGGATTTCTACTTACATAGCATTACAACTTGGCTTCTGCTACAAACAGCAGAATAGAGAATATACAGTAGAGAATGTAAGAGAATTATAATGCAATATACAGTATATTCCATTATAATTCTAATAATAATTATAATGCAGTATACTGTATATCATGCATTCAGTAGTATGGGTCGATGGTATTACTTCCATCAACTTAAGTAATAATAAAATTGTTGTGCAGTTATTTGTAATTAAGATTAGTTGATAATTAATTGAACAGTGTACGAATTAGTTTTTACTTTTCTACATGTATATTTCAATATTTTAATTAGTCATAAATTATCAGGCAAAAGCCATCCTATAAAAAAGCTGGTAAAGCTAATGTTAACGTCAGTTTCCTCACTAGACAGCGATGTCAATGACGGGCGAGCCCAGGATTTGAACCCTGCACATACTGATCCGCAATTGAATATCTTACCGACATCGCCATTGGCTACAGCCAATACTATAATGGCAATAATACTTAATATTTATTACAACTTATTAATTACTGTATAATGTTATCAAATAATATAACTTACTGTCAAACTATGCACTTCTCTTATACAAGTAATTTTCAAGTCGGTGTGATTAAGTGGAAATTATGTAAAATAAATTATGCACACGCTTGGCTATAACATAGTAGACCGTTGTATGTCATTGAAGAGAACGTTTATTTCGATTTATTGTTATTATTATTTATTTATTTATTATTTACTTTTCTTTACTCTGTCTAACTGGTGGTCGTTTACGTTGATTTTCCTACTTGATTTTTATTGTTGTGTTTTTGTTTTTCTCCTGTCCAATGATGACGAAAAAAGGAGTAGATGTACAGTATATAAATATATATATATATATATATATATATATATATATATATATATATATATATATATATATATATATATATATATATTAACGAATTAAATATTTAGAAATTAAAAATGGTTGAATTAAAATAAAGCGATACAAAATCATAAGTTAATTGAAGTCTAATATTGGCTGTATTTTGTTAAAGTTTAATTGTTTGTTAGACAAAAGCAAATATATGTGTTTTGGAATAGCATTTAAATTTACAATTCCGTACTATTCCTAATAATCAAATACTACTCTACAAGCATCTAGACATACTATTTAGTGTAAATATATACCTCTATTAAGTAATAATTTCAAAGCTGTACCCACCCTATTTCTGATTGGTCACTTTCATCAGATGATGGGCTGCAACAGACTTGTCTCCATGGCAACCGGTCGTCTGAGTCACTGCCCTCCTCCTCCGAACTGTCGACACCTGAAACACCAGCACAATACACTAGTATAATACACTAGTACAATACACCAGTACAATACACCAGTACAATACACCAGTACAATACACTAGTACAATACACCAGTACAATACACCAGTACAATACACTAGTACAATACATTAGTACAATACACTAGTACAATACACTAGTACAATACACCAATACAATACGCTAGCACAATACACCAGTACTGTATACCTTTACAATACACCAGTACAATACACTAGTACAATACACTAGTACAATACACTAGTACAATACACCAGTACAATACACCAGCACAATACACTAGTATAATACACTAGTACAATACACCAGTACAATACACCAGTACAATACACCAGTACAATATACCAGTACAATACACTAGTACAATACACTAGTACAATACAATAGTACAATACACTAGTACAATACACCAGTACAATACGCTAGCACAATACACCAGTACTGTATGCCTTTACAATACACCAGTACAATACACTAGTACAATACACTAGTACAATACACTAGTACAATACACTAGTACAATACACTAGTACAATACACCAGTACAACACACCAGCACAATACACTAGCACAATACACCAGTACAATATACTATAAAAAAAGTAAACACGCATTATAGTGAATAATCAACTAAGTTGATATCTATCACTTTTAAAACCACATGTTTAATCGGTTAGGCAATTTAGACCATTTTCCATATAACCAGTCCAGTGAATGTCTGAGATGTTACTCTCAGATCAGCGCGTCCGGGATTCGAACTCACAAGGATTCAAATCACCTCAGGATTTGTCATTTAAGACTTCATGACGTTACCCTTACGCTATTTAGACATTCTAGTACTAGTACACTACAGCAGCACAATACACTAGTACAATACACTAGTACAATACACTAGCGCAATACACTAGTACAATACACTAGAACAATACACTAGCACAATACACTAGTACAGTACACTAGTATAATACACCAGTACAATACACCAGTACAGTACACCATTACAATGCACCAGTACAATACACTAGTAAAATACACTAGTACAATACACCAGTGTAATACACCAGTACAATACACTAGTACAACACATCAGTACTATACACTAGTACAATACACTACCACACTACAATAGCACAATACACTAGTACAATACACTAGTATAATACACCAGTACAATACACCAGTACAGTAAACCATTACAATGCACCAGTATAATACACTAGTAAAATACACTAGTACAATACAGCAGTGTAATACACCAGTACAATACACTAGTACAACACATCAGTACAATACACCAGTACAATACACTAGCACACTACAATAGCACAATACACTAGTACAATACATCAGTGCAATACACCAGTACAATACACCAGTACAATACACTAGCACACTACAATAGCACAATACACTAGTACAATACATCAGTACAATACACCAGTACAATACACTAGTAAAATACACTAGTACAATACACTAGCATAATACACCAGTGCAATACACCAGTGCAATACACCAGTACAATACAATAGTACAACACTACACCAGCACAATACACCAGTACACTACAGCAGCACAATACACTAGTACAATACACTAGTACACTACACCAGCACAAGTTACTAATGTTTAATATTAACAAGTAAATAGAAATTGTCAACCAGTATATTATTACGTACCATTTGACAAAATTTTCAATTTACATGTTAGTAAATAAATAAATATTTCAAATAATAAACAAGTTCATATAATATTATATAACATAAATTTTTTGAAATAATTCTTTTAAAATTTACAGATACAGATTTTTGTCATTAATTAATTAAATTATTTATGATTTGTTAATAACTGAGGAAGGCAACGGGAAACCATTTCAGAACCTACACTTTTCCCAAGCTATATATTCTACAAAAGGTAAGGATAAAGCATAGACTTTGTGAAGGGAGTAACTTGGTGATCTAAGGAGTGCTCTTATGGAGCGAGAAAGCAGACTTTGAGTATGAATATGTACCTTGAACCTGCCAACTGGCAGTACACTGCAGAAGAAGAAGAATAACTAACCGAGAGGAACTAGACAGCGCCGCTCTCTGTTAACCTTCACCTGATCGTCAACAAATCGTCTGACACAGCCTCGTGAACTCCTAACCAAACCCTCCCACACTCTCGTATCAGAGTTTCTGGTTCTGACCATACAGCATGGTCTAGTGGTAGAAACACTGCCCGGTACCCTGAGTCTCTGGTGTGGTACAAATACCGGCTCAGTCACATTACGAACACCGAGTGAGCCGGCACTGTGAGAGACAGCCGCTCGTTTGGGAAAGGTTTCGCTTGAAGGTCCTTCCGATAAGTTCCGTCGCTTTCTGGGCCGTGGATGTACAAATGAGGTAAATTCGCTGACACAACCACCTTCTTTAAACAAACCACTGAACCCTAGAGGTTGATCGCTAAGATTTTCTCGACCTTTTATCTGACTCTTACTGCGTTGTTTGGACAAGGTAGACTTCGGCTTTTCAATATCAACTACATCAACTTGAAAAGAGTCGGTCAGATCTTGGTCTGATTTCTTTTCCATCAGTTTTTTCTTCTTTTTTTTCTTCTGTGGTAGCTTTTCATGCAGCTGCGGTTCTGTTTGCTCAGATTGCTGCAGCTGCTGTTGCAATGAGTCATCTTTGCGATGCTGCTTTGGTTTTTGTTTAGAACACGCTGCCTTCTCACCGGCCAACGTCTGAGCTTTGTCAGCTGTCACATGAGCGCTGTTTAGATTTAAATCAGCTGCAGAATTCCCTAAACTGGCTATATCTGGTTTAGAAGCAGTTGAAACTGGTTGTGCCATGGAATTAACCGATGCAATTAGTGCAGTTAGGAATTGTGTTTGCCAGCTGTTGGCGAGAATAGTCGATTGTGAAAGAGGCAAGCTAGAATCGTAAGCCATCGGAAGCTGAATTAACTGCGCAGGCAACAGGTTTGTCGATACTGGCAATGATGCTACTGTAGGTGGCAAAGATGTTGATAAGGTTGATGAAGATACTAAGGAAAATGCACCAGTAGAAACCGATAGCAACGTAGGTGACGTCATCTGGGATTCCGATGACCTAGAAAATGATAATGACGTCATTTGAGATAAAGAAGACTGAGGTGATAATGTCCCAAGAGAAGCCAATGATGATGGCATCATTTGAGAGGATAAGAGAGATGATGCAGTAGTAGAAGATGATGATATTCCCGGTCCAGTAGATCTAGATATTGTAGGCATGGCTGTTGAACTGGGTAAACCAAATAGAGACTGATACATCAGAGAATTAACTGGCTGCGAAACTGTATAACTCGGCATAGATATAGGGGACGCATTTAAACTCAAAGGTTCTATGCCGGCTGCTCGAAATGTGCAACCAGAAGTTAAGGCACAGTTTGACAGGGTTGAGACACTGGCAGCGTATGAAGCCACTGAGGCATTTGAACTTGACTGCTTGAGGTTTCCGATTGAACCATTTCCAGATGTAGATTCTCGACACAAAGTATCTGATCTAACACTCACCACAGCGTCAGTCGAAGTCTTTTCATTTTCAAAAGTTGAGTTGCCAGGGCCTTTCTCACTACAAACAGTTTTGGGTACATTGCTTAACAGTTTGTTTAACATATGTGATAGAGATAACCTCACCGCGGCAACATTCTGCGGAGTAACCAATCCAACACCACTAGTAGTAGCCAATCCAACACCACCAGCCAATCCACCAGGAGTAGCCAATCCAACACCACCAGCCAATCCACCAGGAGTAGCCAATCCAACACCACCAGCCAATCCACCAAGAGTAGCCAATCCAACTCCACCAGCCAATCCACTAGGAGTAGCCAATCCAACACCACCAGCCAATCCACCATGATTAGCCAATCCAACGCCACCAGGTCCCACTGGCCTGATATCTGTAGTAATGAGAGGAAACGGCCATGACAACACAGCGGGAACCGTCGAAACTTGCGAAGCTGCACTCGCTAAAGAGGAGTTGTGGTTATTAGAAGCTGCCGCAGTTGAAGCCTGGTTAATCAAATTACTTATACCAGGATTAACAACAGGGAATGGATTAGCTTTATGCATTCCACTCCACAGTGTAGACGATTGCACCTGAGCATTTGTGACACTTGTATTATTCTGCTGCTGTTGCAGAAGCAGATTTGAAACGGTGGCTAGCCTTGTGTTCTTAACGTTCTCCTGTAACTGTTGAGATGACTTATTAAGCAGCTGATATTCCACCCCCGTTCCTGCGAGAGGCAAGCGGAGTTGAACAAGTCCATTTAGAATTGGAAACTGCTGGCCAGATATGATGGCAGAGTTGACTAAAGTCGTAACTCCACTTTGATTTAGAGCGACCTGATGAGCGCTTTTAGAACCAGCTGATGCTAAGTGTGGGTTCACAATGTTTGATGTACTTAAAGAAGCAATGGAGCCAGCCAGAGAAGGGAAGAAATGTTGCCTGCTGGTTGCATCACTAGATACCATATTAGTTTGACGCTCCTGCGAGGTCAGCTGAACAACGTTCAGTTTTTCCAACAGCTCAGGATTTATCGAGGAAAGATTTCTTTCAGATATATTAAAAGGTAAAGATATATTACTCATCGATATCGAAGGATTTAGCGGCCCTCTACTACAGCCAGTCACTAATGCACCCGCTGATGGAACGCAAGATGAAGTCGCAGCCGATGGAAAGACTAAACTTTGCAATCCAACTCCGCTCTGAGTAACCAATTCTCCACGTGAATTAATTAGCTCTACAGATGAATGACCACCAGAAACAGTGAATGTCTTATTTACTTTATATTCGTTCGAAAGAGACGTGATGCCTTGCTCGAATTTAATTTTAGAATCAACAGAGGAAGGTATCGGTGCACCACCATTGCTTACACTTATAAGTGCAGCACTTTTACCACATTGATTTATAAAGTTTCCACCTGGGGTTTTATTTATATCATCAGTTTTAATATCCCAATCACTACGAATGTTAATAGAAAGTTCACTGCCTCCAATGGAAACAGCACTGGACATGGCTGCCAGTGAGCTACGAGATGAAACAATGCCGGAAGCTTGTTGAGCCGCCTGGCTAATGGTACACTTTGAGCCAGCTGCTGGGAGAATTCCCATCAGCTGCATATGACTGGTACAGAATCTATAAGAATATATGTATGTATATATGTATGTATATTTGTATGAATATATGTATGTATATTTAATATTATATTATATATATATAATACTATATATGTAAAAAATATTATATATATATATATATATATATATATATATATATATAATATATATATATATATATATATATATATATATATATATATATATATATATCCCCGTGTTGTGTCCGGATTGCATGAAGAATAGACGAACCATGTAAATATGCACGTGTCGTACAAGGCGACATAAAAACAAGATCAAAACCAACGTTAAAAAGGACATTCGGTTTGTGAGCACCTAGGCTCCAAAATTTGTTACAAAAATTTAAACGAATGGAAAATAGTCTATTCGTATCCCGACCCTGGTTAAACTGGGATTTAAGGGAGGATGATGATGCTGAATATAAATATATATAATATACATATATATATATAAATATAAATATATATATTATATATTATATATATTTATATATATAAATATAAATATAAATATATCTATTTATATATATATATATATATAATATATTTATATATATAAATATATAAAAAAATATATATTATATATATCATATATATTTATATATATAAATATATATATATTTATATATTGGCTGGAGCCAGTTGCGAAGTCGGTAAGATACTCGACCGCGGATCGGTTGATGCGGGTTCAAATCCTCGGCTCACCCGTCACTGACATCGCTTTCGAGCGAGGAAACTGATGTTAACCTTAGCTTTATTAATAAAATTTTTTTCATTATCCTATATATATACATATATATATAAAATATAGATATATATATATATATATATTATCTATATATATCATATATATATGAGATATATAACCTAATTAATATATTATATATATATAAATAAAATAAAACAAATATTAATATATATAAATATATGTAATATATATATATATAGAATATATTGTATAATATATAATATACAGTTATATATACGAGATAAGTATTATATAGATATATATATATATATATATTATATATCTATTAATATAGTATATATATGTATTTATATATAATATTTTATATATATATATATATATATATATATATACACATAATCAGCTTCGGAAATTACACAAATCCGTAAATAGAGCCCATCACAAAAATGATGCCTTAACAAAATCTTGATGATGCATATAAAATAGGAAAAATGACGAAGCTAAGGTGATATCCCAACGACAACCTCAAATCTTGCTTAGACTCCTCTTCGGACACATGTAGCTTATGTTGTCCTAATATTCTGCAATAGCAATAGCAGGGCCATTTATAATGGGGATAAGATTTACTAAATCTAAACTACTTATTGGATAGGACATATTCTAAGGGGGAAGGTCTATTAAAAGAGGTCATAGGAGGTATAATAGAAGGAAATAGAGGCAGAGGCAGGCCGAGATTAGGTATGTTATATGACTTAAAGATCCACTCGTATGTGGACATGAAGAGGAAAGCGGAAGATAAAGAAGAGTGGAAGAGTTATATATCATGGACCTGCAAGTAGGCAGTGCACTAAGAGAGAGAGAGAGAGATGAAAATATTAATTAAACTCACTGGGCATCGCTGTGCTTGTGTATAGGATTGGTGCACTGGTGTTTATTCCGTGCCATATACAAGCACCGGCGGAACGGTGCTGCCGGATCTTCTAGAACGTGCCGAAGGCACAACGAGTAGCCATTTAACCGGCGTTGCTTACAAACCTTAAGGCTATACGAGCATAAAGGCTTGTTATCCTGAGGTGAATAGTGAATGTTCTTTCCTTCGTACATCTTATTCGTTATTGTTCCTTTGACGCAATTATGAAAAGGTTTCAGTTATCCGCGGGTGTATTAAGCACAGAAATTAAAATTATTTCAGATCATGTTGTATCCACATAAAGGATTATTCGCCCTGTAACGAGAAATATCATCGTGTTATCTAATTTAAATTATATCTATATCATACGTAAATGTCCTAACAAATATCGCTTTATACAAAGTAAGAAGAAACATGATGTGTTCAAATTCAACAGACATATATATATATGTATTTCCCGATCTTAACATTTTTTTCTAAATACTAATCTTTAATAAGTCCTTTTCTCAAAGTTTAAAAACTATATACTTATTGGACTTGAAAGCAAACTATGTAGGAGTATATATTTTGAACCCGGTCCAGTTATGTTGTAGAACACTTGGGAGATGTTACAATATTAAAGGGGCTAGATACCATCAAGATCAAGATGTCACTACCAAAATCTTAAGAATACAGTTTAACTTTCTTAAGATCAATGGTTACTATGACTACTATTCACTAGTGGCTTCAGCATTGCAGAAAGGTAGTTGTTAGATGTTTGATAATGCTAGCCAGCATTCTGGAGGCTATAATTTTTCTCAAAAAGTGCTGATACTCTGATTTTAAAGTACAAGATCTTAATCGTACTCACGTAAATTCTGCATTTTTATTGTAACCATTATATATTACGGTCTGGAAAGAACAGTAGCCAAACTCTTTAAAAAATATGATCCAAACTAATGATCCAACTCTGATGTTTCAAACTAATAAAATATATGCAAGTTGAATGCATCAAAAGCAATGCCCAATAATAGTAGTAATTTTAACTAAATGATAAGTACTTTTTTATATTTAGTTATAGCAAACTTTCTATTTCTAAAGCTTGTAAAACTATAAACTTTAAAGTTTGCCAAACTATAAAATAAAATAAAAGTAAATGGAATAAATTTATAGCACAATTTAAAGAGTTTAATTTGACATGAGTAATTTATTTTACTGAAGATTCCTCCAAACAGAAACTATTTAAAAATTCCTGGCTTCGGAATATCATGTTATATAACTCAATATAATACTTTAATGTCATCATAAATATAAACATAAATAATAAACAAATAAACATCAACCATAACCAAAATGGCGTATGACCTATTTAGATGTATTGGGTCTTCTTATTGGATAAAATTAGGTTAAATATCGAATACTAAGTATATCGATGAAACATATCATAGCATAGGTTGGATTTTCAGGTCAGTGTACTAATTACTCCTAGAAAATCATAGAGCTGTATTTAAATTCAGAAAGCCCACCGACGCAGTTGTTATTAATTAATTTTCTTAAATATAACCGAGAAAGGATTATTTCAGAATGTCAGAGTGATATGTGAAAATTAGTTATCTCTGGTCAAGTTAACATATAGTATAAGCATTTAGTGCTTACCTTCATGCTCTAAGCTATCTAATCGTTCTTTTCAGCATGCTGCACCGCAGATCTGGAATTCTCTTCCATCCAATCTTCGGAAATCTTCATTTGAATCACATCGGCCTTTGCTTTCCTATGAGCAGTTCCCTAGGCAGTTAAAGACCTATCTTCTCCATCTCTCCTTTCCAGCCAGTGTCCATGAGCAGCGACCTGCGCCTAAACCACCTTTTCTTTAATTCCCAATACTTAATGCTCGATGTTGTCATTGATGACTGTTGCACTCTAATTGTTGTTATTAATTGTTGTTATTATGTGCCTATCTTTGGACTGATTTTCTGAATTTTGGAACTTGCACCGTTTTAAACCTTTTTTGCTCGCCGGCTTGATTATGTTATAGGCTACTGCTCGATGTTGTAATTGATGGCTGTAGCCTGTAGCACTCTAATTTTTGTTATGTTACGTAAGTATTTTACATGTATGTTAATTTAGATAGATCAAATTATGATCGAAGCTAGGTTTGCATTTTTTCTTTATGATTTTCATATGATGAGGAATGATCGAATTACGACTGAACTTGTGTTACAAGTCCTCACAACTTTCTGAACCAGTAGGCTTATAGTAGAGTTAAGTACAAAAGTTACGTTCATATATAACATCAATTAGAGTACTACTGCCTTCAATGACAACATCGATCGCGGTTACTGCGAAAAATCCAATCCGGCGAGCAAAAAGAATTAAGCTTAATGTTCAAAACGGTGCAAGTTATAAAAACCAGAAAACCAGCACCGTGGTAAAGGAAATTAAAGAAAAGGAGGTTTACATGCCGAACGCAACTCACTGGTTTGAAAAGAGAGATTGAGAAGTTAGTTTTTCAGCTGCCTCTGTGGAACTGCTCATGCTCAAAGGCCAATATATTATTCAAACGAAGACTTTCGAAGAGTGGACTGTGGACGCAAACGGATTCCAGGTCTGCGGTGTAGCTTGCTGACTGTTGCACTCTAATTGTTGTTATTAATTGTTGTTATTATGTGCCTATCTTTGGACTGATTTTCTGAATTTTTCCGGATTCCAGGTCTGCGGTGTAGCCACAATTTTCTAATCGTTCTGTAAAGAACGATTAGAAAATAGAGCGTGAAGCTCTAGTTCTCACATGAGCAATTATTAGACCTTCCATAAAACTTGTTTGTCTTTACGGCAGGCATTTATAACGTAAGATATCCCATAAATGTAAGATTATCCTCTCTTGATATTTTATCTAGACATACTGTATTTTAAATGTAAACTAAGACATTATTTTAACATCATTTGTTAAGTAATTTAGGCCTAAATATTTTTCCTTGTTAATTTATTTAATATCATTATGTTAATAAATCAAAAAATGCATAGTAGTTATATGCATATATACTGAACACGGCCTGCCGTGCTCCACTCCCCAATACCCTCCCCACCACTCCCCCACTACTGCTCCATTTGGCGGTTTTTATTGTCTGAGCAAAGCTGCCATTACATATTGGAAAAGGTCTATAGAAGGATGCATCACTGTAATCAAGTGTTACAATCATCTATGACATCAATTCCATTCTTTCAGTGCCATCTTCTGAATAAATTACTTAAACACAAAAGGAATTATTGTTCATTGATCAAACATGCAAGAGATCAATGATTGAATCAACTAATCGAGTTGAATCGATCCTACTATCAATCAGTAAATCGTGGCAATAAATTAATCGTTGTAATCTATGAGGCAATCAGTGTAAGGAATAAATCGATCAGGCGTAACCTACATTTAGATGAGTTGTGATTTAACAGAGGTTCTACTACCCTTCTTGAGAGTGATGGATGATAAATGATAAATGTATTACTGAACAGCGCTTCAAAAACGATTGATTAGAGAGTTATTGCAATTAAATTACGCTCATTACCTGGCAGAGCTGCTACAATTCAATTATAGCTCATTGGCACATTGCTTGTAGAGATAGAGAGAGAGAGAGAGAGAGAGAGAGAGAGAGAGAGAGAGAGAGAGAGAGAGAGAGAATGAGAGAGATGTGTTTATTTCAGCATCAACAGCAAATCACTGACAAATACAAATAGAAAAAAAACATTTAAAAGAAATAAAACAAAAAATTCCCAGAATCACAAGGCAGCTGCCTAATGAGTTCTTTAAGTGACTGCTATCAGAGGAGAAGGGTGGAAACGGCTTGTGTAGAAACAACGTACAAAATAAAAGAAAAAGGTGAATTAATAAGTAAAATTGAAATCAGCTTGCTTAACGATACTAAAAATGTACGCAAAATTAACATCGTTTGGAATAGTGCCTTTTCATCAATAGTGGAATAGTGCCTTTTCAGCAATAGCTAATTTTGCAGAAGCATCAAGCACCAAGCAATCATTTATATTACCGTAAATGTAAATGGACTTTTGTGGCGTAGCTCTTTGACAACCGTTCCTCTCGCTACTTGCCTCTTAAGCTACAGACACTATCGGATAGCTTCTTGTTTTAACTTCAAATATTATTAGCATTAGCATGATCATTACCGACTTAGAACAGACAATGTAACCTACTTAATCTTTTTTGTACTTTATCCTACTTCTTTTTTTTCTTTTCCCACCATAGACATACTCTCTCTATCCTGACCATTTGTTATCATTGGATTGGCATTCATTTGAGGACTTTACTTCTTGTTCCTTTCTCCAGTATCATTTCTTTTACAGATTGGTTTGGGTGAATTGATCTGTAGTGATGTGTGCCGTGGGGACGTCTCTACCCCAATCATTGGATGAGGAAACGGACGATAAACCTTTATTATTATTATTATTATTGCTAATACTAAATCATGAAAATGTAATCGATATCTAGCTAAGGCAGTTCAAGTATGATCTAGCTGATGAAGACAACGTTGGTATGATCTATTTGGTATATTTAGTAAGCCGTGGGGACGTCCCTGACATCTCTATATGAGGAATTGGACGTTAAACCTTTACTATTATTATTATTACAACTACTACTACTAATGTGGAACATTTGTTCGCTATCTAGATAAGACACTTCCAGTATGATCTAGCCGCTGAAGACAACTTTGACATGATCTAGTGACTGGCACGGCACTCTGCTATCTCAATGATAGCGTCCTAGGGCGGGATGATTTCAACATCTGCAGCTAATAAAAGAAACGAACGGAAACTGGTTCACGCTGATGCGCTGCAAAACAAACTCACAATTATTATTTTGTTTAGCCGAGGCCACGACCGAGCTGCTTCCTCTTAACGTAATGGCTGCAGAAACCAGGAATCCTGCTTGCTGGAGATTACTCTCTCTCTCTCTCTCTCTCTCTCTCTCTGTCTCCCTCTCTCTCTCTGTCACTCTCTCTCTGTCTCTCTCTCCCTCTCTCTGTCTCTCTCTCAGTCTCTCTCTATGTCTCTCTCTCTCTCTCTCTCTCTCTCTCTCTCTCTCTCTCTGTCTCAGTCTCTATCTCTATCTCTCTTTCTCTATCTCTCTCTGTCTCAGTCTTTCTCTCTCTCTCTCTCTGTTTCTGTCTCTCTCTTTATTTCTCTCTCTCTCTCTCGTTATCTCTCTCTATATCTATTTCTATATATATATATATATATATATATATATATATATATATATATATATATATATATATATATATATAGGTACATAGGTTGTTGTGTGTTTAAGTCAAGGTTCAGAAGCACAAGGCTTCGCTTCAAGACGACTCGACACAATCGGGCTACCGGCACAAAGATTAATGTAAGTAATTTGTATATTTGTATAGTAATTTGTATCTCTCTAAAGAGAGAGAGATAGAGAGAGAGAGAGAGAGAGAGAGAGAAAGAGAGAGAGAGAGAGAGACAGCGACACAAAGACAGAGACAGAAAGAGAGACGAAACAGTCACACCTTCTCACTCATATTCCGCCTTCGTGCTACACAAAGAGCTATAACTTACATCGACTAATGAGTTAATCCCTTCACAAAAGACTATGCCTTACCCACATCTTTAGGTAGCCTATAGTTTGGGAATAATATGGCTTCTGAGGTGATTTCTCCTTGCCTTACTCAGTTCTTCCTCCTTCGCCCTTTACGGCAAGTGCAGTTTACTGATAAATTCTTCAGTAGCTCGGACACAATACGAAAACTCCGAATGGCAGGTATAAATTTACTACAAACATCCTGTATTGAAAACAAACATATAAATTTACTACTTTGACATCCTTTATAGAATATTCGATACTCTAGAATTTACTTCATTATTCCTCTTTGATAAGTTTAATATTTTTGTATTCCACTCTCTCACCTCTACCTCTACCTCTATCTCTACCTCTATCTCTATCTCTACCTCTATCTCTACCTCTACCTCTATCACTACCTCTACCTCTACCTCTATCTCTACCCCTACCTCTATCTCTATCTCCATCTCCATCTCTACCTCTATCTCTATCTTCATCTCTATCTCTATCTCTATCTCTATCTCTATCTCTATCTCTATCTCTACCTCTACCTCTATCTCTATCTCTACCTCTACCTCTATCTCTATATCTATCTCTACCTCTACCTCTATCTCTACCTCTATCTCTACCTCTATCTCTATCTCTATCTCTACCTCTATCTCTATATCTATCTCTATCTCTACCTCTATCTCTATCTCTATCTCTACCTCTACCTCTATCTCTATCTCTATCTCTACCTCTATCTATACCTCTATCTCTACCTCTATCTCTATATCTATCTCTATCTCTATCTCTACCTCTATCTCTATCTCTACCTCTACCTCTATCCCTATCTCTATCTCTACCTCTACAACTACCTCTATATCTACCTCTATCTCTACCTTTATCGCTATCCCTATCTCTATCTCTACCTCTTCCTCTATCTCTACCTTTACCTCTATCTCTACCTCTATCTCTATCTCTATCTCTACCTCTATCTCTATCTCTACCTCTATCTCTACCACTACTTCTGCTTTTATCTCCTCTGGCACACAATCATGGCGGAGTATGGATGTGCCTGCTCTTTGAATTGGAAACTTGTACTTTTCATTTTTGTCATTTTTCATCATAATTTCCAATAACAAAGTTGCTCTCTAACTGCTGCTTAACTTCTTATCTGTAAGTAAACAAGAATTATTGTGAAATGATCAACAATGTTAATACCTATCACTTTTCATACCACATTTTTAAACCGTTAGGCAATTTAGATCATTTTCCGTATACCAGTCCAGTGAATATCCGAGATTTTACTTTTAGATCAGCGCTGCTGGGATTCGAACCCGCGAGGGTTCAATTCACCTCAGGATCTGTCATTTAAAGCTACATGACGTTACCACTACGCTATAAGACATTCAATAGTAACAGTCGAGCAATGAATCCATCACAGAATCCATGAATGAATGAATGAATCAATCAATCAATGATTCCAGGAATAAATAAATACAAAACTTTGATTAAATAAATCAAAGCAATTGTGATTTTAGCGTGCTGTTTCGTATCCGCAAGCGACATCAGTGAAGTTCTGTTGACAGAAGAATTGAAGTTTAGCCCATCATATATAGGGCCACTAAACTGTACCGAGTTTATGACCGAACGGATAGCACGCTTGTCTGATAAGCAGGCAGGGGCAGAGATCTGGGGTTTCAGGATTGGGGGGGGCGAACTCATTAAATTTCCAACTTTGTTGTCATTATTAGGTGAGGGGCGAAATGATACTTTCGTTCCCCCCAATTAATAGTATTGGAGTGCGAGTCAATTTTAATTAGGATTGTGTGTAGCTAGCTAGTGTTAACGTCAGTTTCCTCACTAGAAAGCGATATCAGTGACGGGAGAGCCCAGGATTTGAACCACGCACATACTGATCCGCGGTCGAGTATCTTACTGACATCGCGATTGACTCCAGCCAGTGCATATATGATAGAGAATAATTAAATAATGCAATGCATTATTAAGTAATAATTACATGGTATAACAATAATTATGAAGTTTCATGCATTCTTATTTTATTAGAATTAAAATTTCTACTTTAAAAAACCAAGCTTAGATGTTTGCAAAATTCTATCAGTTACATTACATAATTTACATCTGATTAAATTATCCATAAAAGTTCAATTAATAATAAGTCTGACAAGACTGACATTATGAATGAAAGAATCTTCCTAAAAGTACAAGATGATTTTACTACACTATGCTCATTGACAGCTTAATAATTAAGGTCTATATTATTATTTTTATATTTTATACTTCTAATATAATCTTACACAGGCCTACTAGGCTACTACTCTCTTAGTGCACTGCCTCCTGGCAGGTCCACGGTATATAAAGCCTTCACTCATCTCTACTTTCCGTTTTCCTCTTCTTGTCGACATATGAGTGGATCTCTAAATCATGCATAACATTCCTCTTGATATACCATTATTCTTGGGGGATTCTGCTTATGATGAGGTGGGCCACCTATGCCTTCTTCAGCTTCGACTAACATTTACTGGGCAGGGGGCGTCATTCCCTGAGAAAACAATCCTGTCTACCCAAAGGCTAATACTAGAGCCTATAAATTGTAGGCCTATAGCTATATGATAGTTTAAGTGTAGAGGCTATAAATTACGATGAAAATAGACTAGATTATGACTGTCACAATTGACTCTAAACTCAATAATGATTATGCTACGCTCATATAGTTCATTACAAACTATAACAATGTTGTTTTGATTGGAGCCGATACCAGCTTATTAGGCTACTTCAGAAAGCCGGTTTTCTTCAATGCCGACCTGGCCAAAATGACATGTCCAGTGACGTCGTTATCTCCTTCATTGGATAACCTTGAGCTCGACAATTGTTTAGCCTACTGCAAGATAGCACGGTAATAATGTCGTAATGCCTTGTTTTCGCTTTATAATGCCAAACCTGATTTAAGCTGATTAAATACATAAATTTAAGATAAAAATTTTAATTAATAAAAAATATTTTTGAATAATAATACATGTATATTACATACATGCAAAGCTCACTGCCAAAAGTAATTATTGGGGGTCCAATTTTATAAGATGAAAAATTATTGGGGGGAATGATATGTTCGCCCCCAAGAGCCCCCAAGAAATTATTGGGGGGATCGCCCCCTCTGCCCCCAAGGTTCGCGGACACTGTAAACAGGTAGCTTCGATTCGAAACCCACCCTTACCATCATTTAAAGTATTCCTAAGATACTAAATCGACGTTAAACTGAAAGTTATTAGCTAAAGTCAAAGCTAAAAACCAAGTTTAACGTCAGTTTTCTGCTCGATACTAGTCCATAGCATATGCCAGTGACGGCGAGAGCATTAGATTTGAACCCCAGACCTACTGGTCCGCTGTCGAACAATAAGCCAACAAGCCACCGGCTCAGCCCAAACTATTAAACCCAACCCATTGGCATAGCCCTGACCTAGATATTGCATGAAAGATGAAAATTTGTAAAATAATGGCGCATGAAAATCTGGCCGTCAGTAGTAGAGCATCACGTTGCTGTCTGAACCTGCGTCCATTCATCACCGCGCTGTGTGCAAACAACTGTTGCGAGGCATCAGGGTTCCGCGCTTCCAGGCAGCGCAGCAATGATCCATCGGCCAGGCTTATAGAGAGGCGTGAGGGGAGGCTAGGAGGAGCTACACAGGTGGAGAAAAGAATTATAGGAGTTTGATCGTTGTAGGTGTAGTCTTAAATACTGATGATGATGATGATAGTAATAGTAATGATGATAATTGTTACTATGATGATGATGATGATGATGATGATGATGATGATGATGATGATGATGGAGTTTGATTGTTATAAAGCTAAAAAAGCTAAGGTTAACGTCAGTTTTTCCTACTCGAAAGCGATGTCAGTGACGGGCGAGCCCAGGATTTTAAACCCGCACAAACTGATCCGCGATCGA
>CAJHZI010000873.1:2597500-2657500 GCA_905160935.1 Enchytraeus crypticus | reverse complement strand
CATCTTAATATAACTCAAGATAAAAATGGCTGAGATTATTTCAGTTTGGCTTTCCCAGGTGATATATAGTTGTCTTTTACAATACGCTCAGAAAGAGATTGCTCAATTTTACAGTGATCGTAAAAAACTCTCCCTCTCTCTCTCTTAGTGCACTGCCTACTGGCAGGTTCATGGCATATAACGCCTCCACTCATCTCTATCTTCCGTTTTCCTCTTCATGTCCACAAACGAGTGAATCTTTAAATCATTTATAATATTCCTTTTGATATACCATTACTCTTGGGGGATTCTACTTATGACGATGTGGGCCCCCTGTGCTTTCCGCAGCTTCGACTAGCATTTACAGGGCAGGGGCGTCATTCCCTGAGAAAACTATCCTGTTTACCCAAAACTAAACTTAAAAAACTATTAAACGATGTCAGAACAGGATCTAATCCCGAGTCACAAATCGTCAGACACGGACGTTAAACCCTATCCAGGCCTCGATAACTTCAGTATACAAAATCAGTGTTCAGAAACTAAATAAGAAAGAAGAATTTAATACAATAAAATAACAGCAATAATACATGAATCAAGGCACAGTTAAATGAGAACCAACATCGATCAGAACTCAGTAAATTCCTTTAACCACGACTTTAGAAATCAATATATTTAGATCACCAACACATAACCCTTTATTCAATACAACCTAGCTAACTATAACTTAAATGAACCACACTTAAAACAAACACTATAACTAATTTATGAACTAGAGACTAGATTAGAACTAAAACTATGCAGCCTGGTGCTATAGTGAAATTAGAACTAAAACTGGCGTGCTAATTTCTAGACTAACTACTAATATAGAACTTCCATAATACTATAGGCTCTTAGACCTCAACACTCACTGCCACACGGCTATAACTATCCCAATAGTATCGTGGTACTATCAACTAAAATATCTACGACTAGTATCCTGGTACTATCGTCTAGAACTCAACAATTGACTTGGAAACCCCCTCAAAACTAAATCGAACTATTCTGCACGACATCAAAACATCCAAGTCCCCCTAATCTCGCCCACAACAAACTTCCTCATCTTCTTCGTCACTATGCGCGACAACACCAACACTACATCAATTCAATATAACATATTGAAAACGCTAAGAAACTTGTATATATAGAAGCACGAACCCTGACAAACGATTAATTATAATTTTTTTTAATGAAAGTTAATAACAATTGTTGATGTACATGTGCATGTATGTCTGCATGTATGTCTATATATGTGTGCATGTGTCGTCCCTATAAGCCGACTATAAAATTGATTTATATTGAAGGATTTAGGAGAGGTCTATTTAGAATTATATTTATAGCAGAACGACTATAAAATTCAATTATATTGATGGAATTGAGGGGTAGGGGTCTGTTTGAAGTTATATTTACAGCAGAACGGTCTAGAGGGTGGGGGAGTGTAACTAGGGAGGAGTGGGGATTAATCTAGAATCGCTTTGATAGGGGAGAAGGGATCCGATAGGATTACCAAGGTCAGAAGTACATGTCGATACAGTGACGTAAGCAGATAACATCTACTTCCTCGTTCTTGTTTGTTAGTCTCACGTCTCTATGCAGGGATCTTTCATCAACAGAAACGTGTAAAACTTCATTTAGTTCCTGTAGATTCACTCTCTCTCTCTATCTCTTTCTCCCTCTCTCTATCTCTCTCTCTCTCTCTTTCTCTCTCTCACTCTCTCTCTCTGTCTCTCTCTCTGTCTCTGTCTGTCTGTCTGTCTCTCTGCCTCTCGCTTTCTTTCTCTCTCTCTCTAGTTTTTCTCTTCCACACATGTTTTTCAGATCGTTTGGGGTGAATCGATTTGTAGTGACATGTGATGGGGGGACGTCCCTGACATCATCCTTGTATGAAGAAACGGACGTTAAACCTTTATTATCATTATTATTCCGCTGAATGACAGGTTCAATCATCCATGTTCAGATTCTTGTTCCAAATTTAATGACCTCTCTCACTAAAGAGCTAAACTGAACTAAACTACTAACTCTTTAGATAAGTAATTTGATTCCACAAGACGGGCCTTTCTTTACCAAACCTGAATATCGCAATTTTTCAGAGAAATATGACTACTAAGGTGTTTTCCCTTTGCTTTAATCTAATCTGATATGCAGGATGCCATTGTTTCGAATCTAAGTTGTACCCTCTCCGATGGTATGACGGCAGTTAAAGTTAACCTTTATAAGCTATGGTAATTTAATTTAGTCTCAAGTAATTTAAAGATTTAATTTTTATGAAAGGAATTACGATGATAGTTTACGGGTTAATTTGTTATTTTAAATCGGGAAGTTATTATTTATAAAGTTATTGTTAGTTAGAAGATATGATATACATGTATGAACGTGCTACCTAATTTGAACGTATGACCCCGAATCGTATTTGTGAATAGAGCGCAATTGTATTAAATTAGATGTAATTAAATATTAATTGTCACAAATTTTAAAATAAAAAGATAGGTGTAATAAAATAAATGTTAGAAATTCTTAAATAAAAAAATAGATTCGCCATCTTAAAACTCAAATACAACTTAATAGTTATCTTCTTCTTTTTCTTAGAGTTAATCCCTTATTCTGCAGGGTCCGCTTGTCGACATGCCTGCCTCCATTTGTCGCGTTCGTGGACGTCTTCCCAATTGAATTTTACTATTTTCCAACTTAATTGTTATCATCATATCCTCCCTTGAAGCCCAGACTAACTAGGGTTGGGATACGAATTGACTGTCTCAAATCCTCTCTGTCCTACATCATATAATCCATCAGCCAATCCTATATTTGAGTCTTTACCATTCGTTTAAATTTTTGCAACAATTTCCGGAGCCTAGGCTCTCATCAACCGAATGCCCTTTCTTATGTTGGTATGGATCTTAGTGCTTTAGTCGTCTTCCACGACACGTGCCGTCACCGGTTGGTCAATTCTTTAAATAATCCGGACACAACGCGGGGAATTACAACTTAATAGTTATAAGTTAGTTTAAATTAGTTTTAGTGAGTGCAAAAGTCACCGAGAGCTCTTCTGCGTGTGTAACCATTGTGGAAAAGCTGCAAAGCCGATGTCAACGACAGTTTCATCACTCGAAAGCGATAAGAGTGACGGACATTTGAGGATTTGAACCTAAACGTACCTAAACCTGCGGTCTGATATCTTGGCGATGTCGGTAAGATTATGAACCGAACAATGTTTCCGTCATTTGATTCAGTGGCGTAATTGTTACGATTTTTGACTGCGAATTAGTAGGTGCCGGATTATAATCCGAGGCCCGACACTCTCTCGAGTCTTTTCGAATTATGAAACTGACGTTAAACTGAACTGTGGGCTGGCATTAGGTCAGAAACCATCGCCGTATTATTTCTTTACTTTAACTAAGATATTTCTAATCATATATCTAAAATTTTAAATTAAGGATTAGATTTAGGATAGGGTTAAGGATATGGTAAGGGTTGTGGTTAAGGTTTAATTAATTATGATTAATTTTTTACCGTAATGGAATTAGGGTTATTTTGCTGGAATTAGGATTAGATTATATTGGAATTTAATTAACAAGCAATATGGCAGTTTCTTCTTATCTTACGCCTACCGTTAATATGATTGAGTTGAGTCGAAAGCATTGGAAGCTGAAAGCAATGCTGATAGCATTGGAAGCTGTTGTTGCTCTTATTGCAATAGTCAAGCTTTACGTCCTGCTACGTCAGCGATGACGAGAGCACTGGATTTGAACCCTATACCTGCAGTGAAACAGTGTCTGTCAAACAACTTGCCAACAAGACACCGGCTCAGCCCTCTCTTGTAGGCTGTTCATGTTCTGGTACTTCCGTTGTAGGTTGAAAACACATCTCTTCCCACCATAGACTTTTTCATCTTGGCTGTTTTTATCGGAACAGAAAAGTTCGACAACATTTGTTAGTCCACTTCCCTTAAACGACTTAAAGGGCTCGAGCCTTTATCTCAGTTTTTTTCTCAGCCCTTCCTTCATTTCAGTTTCCAGTGTGATGGGTGTGATGAGAGTATGGACTATGAAACTATGAAACTAATCTAAATATAAGCCATATAATAGCTTGTGAATAATATGGCTTCTGAGGTGGTTTACCCGTTTCCTTCCTCTTGTTTAGTCGCTTCTTACGACACCTGCAGTTTACTTTTGATCTTTTCTTCAGTGTCCCGGACGCAACACAGGAATCTCTATCCGGAATATTAATTCAAAGAAATACGAAATAGGAATGGGCTTCAGAGGTCTGACAGTTGTAATACAATCTGAAGCGTGTGCTGCCAGACTGTGAGATAAATGTGAATGGCACAATAATTCATAGAACCTCTGCCTGGTTCTGATAGGAACCTTCCTGCCTCATTACTACACCCATCTACTACATTAGCAGCTGCCGCAGCTGATCAGGCATGAGCTAT
Organism: Enchytraeus crypticus; assembly: GCA_905160935.1. Taxonomy (NCBI): domain Eukaryota; kingdom Metazoa; phylum Annelida; class Clitellata; order Enchytraeida; family Enchytraeidae; genus Enchytraeus; species Enchytraeus crypticus. Next base: position 2,653,056 of record CAJHZI010000873.1, on the reverse strand, counting down.
CGCGATGTAGCAGCTGTTAGAGTATCAGCTGTTAGCGTATCAGCTGTTAGCGTATCAGCTGTTAGAGTATCAGCTGTTAGAGTAGCAGCTGTTCGAGTATCAGCTGTTAGAGTATCAGCTGTTAGAGTATCTGCTGTTAGAGTAGCAGCTGTTACAGTAGCAGCTGTTACTGTAGTAGCTGTTACTGTAGCATTTGCTATAGTAACAGTTGTTATTGTAGCATCTGTTATTGTGGAAGTTGTTATTATAGCAGCTGTTACAGTAGTACCTGTTACAATAAAACTGTTACAGTAGCAGCTGTTACTATAGTAGCAGTTACAGTAGTAGCTGTTACTGTAGCATTTGCTATAATAGCAGTTGTTATTATATATTCTCTCTCTCTCTAAGTGCACTGCCTGCTGGTAGGTCCATGGTATATAGCGCCTCCACTCTTCTTTATTTTCCCGTCTCCTCTTCATGTCCACGTATGAGTGGATCTTTAAATAATCTAAAACATTCCTTTTGATATACCATTATTCTTGGGGGATTCTGCTTATGATGAGGTGGGCCACCTATGCCTTCCTCAGCTTCGACTAACATTTACTGGGCAGGGGTGTCATTCCCTGAGAAAACAAACCTGTTTACCCATTATTATTTATTATTGTATATTATAGCATATTATATATTATAGCATATTATATATTATAGCATATTATATATTATATATGTTATCGCTGCAGGTATTGTAGCAGTTGTTATAATGGCAGCTGTTACAGTAATAGCTGTTACAGTAAAACTGCTACAAAAGCAGCTGTTACTGTAGAAGCTGTTAACGTAACATTTGCTAAAGTTGTTATTATGGCAGCTGTTATTATTGTAGCAGTTGTTATTATAGCAGCTGTTGCAGTAGCAGCTGTTACCGTAGCAGCTGTTACCGTTGTAGCTTTTACTTACTGTTACTGTTAGAGTAGCAGTTGTTATTATAGCAGCTGTTATTATTGTAGCAGTTGTTATTATAGCAGCTGTTGCAGTAGTAGCTGTTACTGTAGCAGTTGTTATTGTAGCAGTTGTTACAGTAGCAGCTGTTATTGTAACAGCTGCTATTTAGTAGCTGCTGTTTTACTAGCTGGTATTGTATTAGCTGTTATTGTAGTATTTATTATTATAGCGGCTGTTATTATAGCAGCTGTTAATTTAGCAGCTGTTACTGTAGCAGTTGTTTTGACAGCACCTGTTACTGTACATGTATGCTGTGGCTGGAGCTAGTGGCGAAATCGGTAAGATACTCGACCGCCGATCAGTAGGTGCGGGGTTCAAATCCTGGGCTTGCCCGTCACTGACATCGCTGTCGAGTGAGGAAACTGACGTTAACATTAGAATTACCAGCTTTATAGTAGGTGATGCTTGAGAAGAATATAGCAAGATTAAGATTATAGCTAAAAGGTCTACTTAGTTTCAAAGTATCTCCAGAATGATTAAGTATCTACTGCACGTGTTGTAAGAGGCGACCAAGCAGTGGATTAAATAAACAACGAAAGCTACCCCAAAGTATAAAAGCTAATCTACATCATATTATAACCAATGAATAAGATTTATTAATTACAACCTATTCATTGCAACTATTAATTCAACCTATTCATTCGACCTATTAATTTGATCTGTTAAAATTTGATAAAATCTATACACGAAAAGGTTAATTGTTAGGGGTGGATTGAGACAAGGTACGATAGATAGACTAATAACAAATTCTTACATAGATATTAAACGGAACACTGAAGATTCAATGTTGAAAGAGGCGAACATGTATACCATGTATACCAAGGACTTGCCGTTATAGCAATACACCTTTTATATACAATATACAAAGAATACAAAGAGAGTAATACACCGAGAGAGGAAGAGACAGAGAGAGAGAGAGAGAGAGACAGAGAGAGAGAAAGAGAGATAGAGAGATAGAGAGAGAGAGATAGAGAGAGAGAGAGATAGATAGAGAGATAGAGCTCTGCGAGAACGTCGTCAAAAACATTTCAAAAACATATGTTTGATAATTAATTCTTACACTAACTTTTTACCAATCATAGGAGCTATCAATTTCGAATCATAGGAGCTTATTACTTGAGTATTTGCCTAATTCTCCCCTTTAGTAAAAATAAATGATAAAAACAGTTAAAATGTTATACTGACCCTGATAACTAGAGTTATGAAAGAGAAATAATTTATGTAGCCACTTAATCTCGAGACTCTTGTTAAGCTCTAGCAATTATGAGGATTATATCGTATAAATTTAATTTTCACTTAAATCCATTAATTGCATCTCAGTAAATTAATTATTGGTAAGCCCCATAATTAGGTAATGCTAGTAAAGTTAATGTTAACGTCAGTTTCCATACTCGAAAGCTATGTCAGTGACGGTCGAGCACAGGGTTTGAACCCCGCACGTACTTATCCGCTGTCGAATATAGGTTATGAATGGAATGTAGTGTAAAGGTTTAGGTAAGGTTTTAGAGGAATTAGAATAGATTAGGTAAATGCAATATTACGGTTGTTAGAAACATCTAAACAATAGAGCTCTCATGAACCAAAAACTGGGATACATCTTTATTTCGCGTCAAATGTTGCAGTTTCTTAAATTTCATAGCTATATTATTTATTCTTTTTACGCTGAGTCGTCCTTTGTGTGGTATATTGAATCAATTCTACAGTGCACTGATGGGCGTGATTATTAAGCGAATACAAAGCGAAATCTAAATATTTCTGTGGCAACATTTAATTAGCGTATTAATTCTAATTATTTAACTAGAGGAATGGTGATTCAAGTTGCTTACTATATCTAGAAATCGATTTAACGAACGAAACTAACTAGCTATTTAGTAGCTAAAACAATTAGTAATGTTTAATGGTATTCGATTGCCTTTGTAGTGTAAAGAATAATTAATTCGTAGTTCACTGAGCTTTATTGCTATTTTCATCTAAGGTAAATATCGGAGATACTTCAAGTTGTATAACAAACCCTTCTAATGCTCGATATTACCATAGGCCACTATAACAATTAAGAATAAAGCAATGTACTATAGACTTTTTATAATATGTAGCGGTAACTCTGTTCACATAATAAACAAAACCTAGTGGGAGAGTTGGAAGGGGTGTGTGCTTCTATTGACGGCTGGCAATATTCTATATATTCCTATATATTTAATATGTATTTCTTCATTTATTAACAGAATGGTATTTTAAATAATTACAAAAAATTATATGTCAAGTTCTTGTCCAATGATGATAAACATGTCTTAATTTACAGCTAATATATGTCTTGATAGAATATCTAGAGAGGATATATTACATTTTAAGGGTATATTACATTGCAATTGCCTTCCGCAAAACAATCAATTTTATGATTGCACAGTGGCGCCGCTCCAAGGAATGAAATAATACATATTATTAATTTTTAAAAGTAAACACCTTTTATAGAAGATCTATATTTTGGCCAACTTATGCTCTATTACAAAGCTGATTTACATAAACATTTTGCATTACATTAATATAGAACTATTACAATTGATCAATTTAAAACTTACATTAAACATATTAGCATTGTATCGCTGCTATTGTCTTTGGTGTAATTTATCTAAATAAATTTAAATGCTCATCTGCAATCATTTAGTTACTACATTGACATCCCTGACATCATCCCTGGATGAGGAAACGGACGTTAAACCTTTATTATTAATATTATTCTCAAACTTGTTTTGTTACCATAGCAACTGGCCACAGCAGCAGCCTACGACAGATCTTCCCTCCCCCGGCCACCCACCCCAGTCACAGCTACACTACACCCCCCACCAGCAGAACATGCTTCTCAACCCCTCTAGCCTACACCACCACCACCACCACCATCCTACCTCAGGTAACTTCTCTCAACAGCCGGAAGCCTGTGCGCTGCCCACAGGTTGGGAACAACAGCGCATGGCCCAGGAGACTGAGATGTACTACGGCACAGGACAGGCCGATGCTGCAGCCAACTGGTACGAGCCAAGAATACGTATGTGTCAAACCTTTTATCTTTTACTATCTTACATCTTATATTACATTTTACATTTCAATTTACATTACGTTTTATGTTACATTTTATCTTACGTTTTACTATTATATATTATCTTCTATTATCGTCTCTTTAGTGACAAACGTGACATAACGCACGTGTTTATACTTAGTTTTCCTTAAACTGTCCCAGGAATGGGTCAGTATTATTATATTAGTTTATTTGTTTGGTTGCTATTTTGTTTATCCCTTCTTCATGCTCAATCCATGTCTTAATATCATATTATTGGAAAGAAAATGATTTCTGAGGTGGTTTCTCGTTGAACTCCTCAGTTCATGCTGAATCGCCGCTTGTGACACATGCAGTTTACGGTTGATTTATTCTTCAGTGGCCCGGACGCAATACGTGCTACGCCTATGAAACAGATGAAAATTTGATTTTAATCTTGTGGCTTGTTCGAATTAACTCAAAACAATTATTATACTGCACTGAATCATTGCTTGAATCAACATTCAGTCATAATCGTTGCTTGAATTACCAGTCCATCTACATTGTATCTACGTTGAAGTACTTTTGAACCACAATGGAATTCTTATGATTTGAATCATTGCTTGAAGCACCTGTCAGGAACCTGATTCTACAATTTTTAATCTGAGGTAAAATGAGGACCTGACATCAAATGGTCCAGGATTCAAATTCCTAATAATATGCCTCTAATAATTATTTGTGGAATTTTTACCTGTCCTCGATTTGACTGAATCTAGATCTCCTACTAAGTGAATGATAACTGCGACGACTGTATTAAATAAAATATTAATTTAATACGAAAATAAATATAATAATACACGAATATATAGTAGAACGAAAACTAAAACGATTTCAAATAGCACGTGTAAGCGAAATTCGAATAACTTAAAATTATACTTTTGTATCTAATTATAGTTCACTTTAAATATCGCCAAAGTAAGTACTTTATATTACATTCAATTACTTTTGACATACAAATTACTAATACGCTCTCTAGCATAAATTCCTACACTTTACTTTACTTTCCTCTCGACAAATTGCCTACTAGGATCTTTTCTAATATAATCCCTAGGTTGGAATACTTCAACGGAACTCTCTTCCAAGTTCGATCTCCTACAAAATCACTCCCTTCTCATCGAATGTTCGATGGACTACAAATTAGTTCGAATAACCGAACCCTTCGAATTGCTCTCAATTCGTCTACATCCTGAGATTCCTCAAATCTCCTAAATCTCTTCTCAACTTTGCACGTTTTACGTCCGTGTTGTCACTCTTCCATCTTGGATCTCTCTCCTTCCTTGCCCTCATTGGTCACTTGCCCTAGCTTAGCTACCGCCTAGGATCTCACTTTAATAAAACTCAATACTTTAAATCTTAACTTTACTTATCCAGCAGTATTATTAAATACTTTATTAGAAATACAACTACAAATACAAATACAAATTAAATGTATATATATGTATATCGAATCAAACTTTGACAGCATCATTCTAAGAAGAATGGTGCTTTGAATCAATGCTTCAAAGAGAAAAGAGAATAAAGTAGAGTGAGCTGGAATGATTCAGGAGATTCAGCAGAAAGTAAAGTGGCAGGCGTAGTATGATGGATATGAGAGTTGATCTCATTCTGAGCGTGGTGTAGTGCAGTGGTAGCAGATTTACCTGTAGGCTGCTGGAATAGATAAGACTACAGCGTCTTCTGCCTCTCTACTTCTCTACTTGCATGTATCAAGCATGCCAGGAGCTTTCAATTGATTTTCTGTATAAATAGAGCATTATAAATATATACACTGTGTTTTTTATAACTGATACCCCAAATTATTTTAACAATAAAGTCGTAAGAAGTTGACCGATGTTCTTGAAATTTACAGTACTTGACCAGCAGCCAATTCTACCAAATATTGAGAAATTTCATTTGAATATCTTTAATAACGTGAAAGTTATAGTTTCGCGAATAGGAGTGGGGTCATATAAGAAATTTCCAATACAGGATTTCGGACGTGTTACATTTAGCGTAGATTATCTCTATAAAAATACTAGCTAGCACGCAATATACAATTTCTGCTAATGCTATTTTGAAGAGCAATCATCTCTTTTCAAAACGACGTAAAATACGTGCCGATATGTTCTTAATTGACAAAGTCATTGAACTTTTTATGCATGCATTGCATGAAGAGAATAAACAAGAAGTCATTTTAACTGAGGCGCTACAGGATAGCCGTTGTAGCCAGACATGCAATGCATGCGTTAAAAGTTCAATAACTTTGTCAATTAAGAACATATCAGCACGTATTTTACGTCGTTTTGAAAAGAAATGATTGCTCTTGAAAATAGCATTAGCAGAAATTTTTTGACTTGTTCGCTATTATTTTTATAGAGATAATTTTACGCTGCATGTAACAAGCCCGTAATCCTCTACTGGAAATTTCTTATCTGACCCCTCTCCTATTCACAAAACTATAACTTTCACGTTATTAAAGATATTCAAACGAAATTTCTCTATGCTTTGTAGAATTGGCTGCTGGTCAAGTACTGTAAATTTCAAGAACATCGGTCAACTTCTTACGACTTTATTGTTAAAGTAATTTGAGGTATCAGTTATAAAAAACACAGTGTATATATATATATATATATACATATATTATATTTATCTTAGTGCATTGCCTACTGGCAGGTCCATGGTATATAACGCCTCCACTCCTTTCTATCCTCCGTTTTCCTCTTCACGTCCACATACGAATGGATCGTTAAATCATATATAGCAAAAAATGTCATATCTTTTCCATGGTTAAGCGCATCTTTTCTATTCATTGCGCTAACTGGCAGCAAGCTCCGATACATGATTAACCTTCCACGAGCCTAATGGATAGTTATCATATGCTGGATAACCTGGGCTTGGAACCCACGCCCCTTGCACTGCCTAAATTAAGTAGCCTAAAGCGTAAGAAAAATATGACTTCTGAGGTAGTTATTCGTTGCGTTCCTCAGTTTTCTCCCTTACGTAGCTTTTTACGCCACGTGCAGTAAACGGTTGGTCTATTCTTAAGTGCCCCGGTCACAACCACGGGATGAAATATATGTATAATTAATACATAAATATTGTTATATTTGTGCATACACAGCAAGAGTAATGCAGTCAATGCGCTTACAACAGTCTCAGAAGCAGCAGCTACAGCAGCAACAACATCAGCTGCAGCAGCAACAACACATGCAGCAACAACAACAACAGCAGCAGCAACAGGGCATGTGCGGAGGTTTGGCTCATCATCATCATCACCATCATCATCAGCAGCAGCAACAACAACATGGGACCACGGCTTGTGCTAATGGCTCGAGACGAGCCTCGTCTAATGAGCATTACTTGTGCCTCGAACTGCAAAAACTGCAGCGAGACAAGGAGAGACTACAGCAGGAGCAAGAGGCCATAGCGCACAAGGTATCGTACAATACAATACAATACAATACAATATACTATAATGCAAACCAGCACAGTACAGTATAATACAATGCAATGCAATACAGTACGATACGATACAATACAATACAATACAATTCAGTACAGTACAGTACACAGTACAGTACAGTACAGTACATTACAGTACAGTACAGTACAATACAATACAATGCAATGCAATACAATGCAATACAATACAATGTAATACAATACAATACAATACAATTCATTATAATACATTACATTACAATGCAGTACAATACAATACAATGCAATACAATACAACTCATTACAATACATTACATTACAATGCAGTACAATACAATACAATACAATACTATACAATACATTACAATACAATGTAATACAATACAATACAATGCAATGCCATAGAATACAATACAATTCAATACAGTACAATTAAATTCATTGAAATTCAATGCAATGCAATGTAATAAAAAGCCATTAAGTGCAATGTAATGCACTTAAGCAAACATGGTCTCCATGTTTGCTTTTTTAATGGATTGCTAGTTAAAATAGTTGAATTTTTGTGTGATTAATTTAATGATTTAACTTTTAACTGTTAATAAATTAAGTAATTACATGCATCCATTAACTGTTCATTGATTTCACGTATTGATTGATTGATTAACATAGATCAAATGATAGATCGTTTCTACGATTGAGTGATTGAACGATTAAATAACCGACTGATTGCTTGTGACATTTATTATTCCATTGCTTGATTGCTTGATTGCTTGATTGATTGATTGATTGTTTGTTGTTTGATTGAGGGATTGATTGAATGAATGATTTGCGTCTGATTAATTTTATAGATTGCTTGACTGATTGATTGGATGGCTGACTCACTGATTGATAGATAGATTGATTGATTAATTGATTTATTGAACGATTGATTGATTGACTGATTGATTAATTGATTGATCGATTGATTGACCAATCGAATGCTTGATTGGTTTCTAGACTGATGAATTGCTTGCTTAATTGATTGGCTGACTGATAGAGTGATTGATTGATTAGCTGACTAACTGATTTATATCAATTAATCAGTTAGTCAACCAATCAATCAACAATTATTTGTTGATATTCTGACTGAATGATTGATTAATTATTTGATGGATTGATTGATTGTTTGTTGATAAGCTGACTCAGTGATTAATTGATTGATTGATTGATTGACTAGGAGATGCGACTGAACGCCATGTTCATGCAGGCCACAGGCTCTATCCCGATGGATGGTGTGACGGCGGGGGGGGCCCCCGGCCTAGGGACGGGGACCCTAGGAGGAGCGGGGGGCTCCCACTCCCAGCACCAAACTGACGGGTACTTAGGGGGCGTGGAGGGTCAAGCGCCCCCAAACATTTCCTCCATAGATTCTCATGTTCGCCAAAATAGCACTGACAGCGGACTGGGTGGGTAGTTAATTAGTTAATTTATTGATTGATTAAAGGGTTCTAGTAATTTAAATGGTAGTTAAACTTACTGAGAGAGTGAAAGCTGGTAAAGCTAAGGTTAACGTCAGTTTCCCCACTCGAAAGCGATGTCAGTGACGGGCGAGCCCAGTATTTGAACCCCGCACCATCTGATCCGTATCGAGTATCTTACCGAATTCGCCACTGGCTTCAGCCAATGGCTCCAGTAGCTAATGAAATATATTATTACTAAAAAAATAATATATTTCAATTATAGAATAATCGATAAATTAATAAGTAGTAACTAAATAATAACTGTCATCATCTTCCCTTGAATCTCAATTTAGCTGGGGTCGTTATTTTGTTAAGGTTTTGTAGCAATTTCTGGAGTCTAGGCGCTCATCAACCGAATGCCCTTTCTGACGCTGGTTTTTATATTTATAAATATTTTATAGTGAGGTGGGTCCCCTCTGCCTTCCTCAGCTCCTACCTTAATCGCCTCTTACGTACATCCGGCAGATTGTTTGCGGTTGCCCTATTCTGCAATAATCCCAACCGCACTCGGGCTCAACACGGGGAAACTAAATAATAACTATTAACAAATTTATTTATTGCAATGAATAATTTTAAAACTAAATGGTTCCATTACAGATGACATTATAGGCTTCTACTTCTAAATTAGGCTATTACTATATTTATCAGAAATTTATGATTGATTGAATGATCAATTAATCGATTTACTGATCACATTTTTTAATTCGTGATCAGAATGACTTTGTAACTTTACTTAATATATAATGTTGTGACTGATGTAATAATGTGTGTTTTGACTAAATAACAGAGTGACAGATTAATTTATCGATTGACTGGTTAATCGGCTCTTTGTCTGATTGATTAATTGATTATTGGTTAATCCTGGGCTCACCCGTCACTGATGTCGCTTTCGAGTGAAGAAACCGACGTTAACATTAGCTTACCTGCTTTTTTTACTAACGGATCGAATAATTGACTGAATTATTATTATTATGAATTAATATTAGTATTATAATTATTGCAATGAATAATTATTCATTGCAAAGTATTATTATTATTATGAATTATTATTTGATGACTGATTGATTGGCCTTTAAATTGATATGCGTATTGACTCAGACCTTATTGATATATTGATATATTAATAAAGTCTGATTTATTATTAGATATTATTAATATTTCTAAGGGGGGAATATCTATTAAAAGAGGTCATAGAAGGTAAAATGGAAGGAATAAGAGGCAGGGGCAGGCCGAGATTAGGTATGTTAGATGATTTAAAGACCCACTCATATGTGGAAATGAAAAGGAAGGTGGAAGACAGAGGAGAGTGGAGGCGTTATATGCCATGGACCTGCCAGTAGGCAGTTTACTAAGAGTGGAGAGAGAGAGAGATTATTAATATATTGGTCAAACGCAACGATTGATCAACTATAACGGATGGACTGAATGAGCCGCAGGCAGTCTTAGAGAAGTGATTGATTGACTGACAGATTGATTGAATGACTCTCCGTCAGACTTCATGATTGATTTACTGACTGATTGATTGAATAATCTAAGACTGGATATCATACTAAAAGACTAACTAGCTGACTTACTTGATGATTGACTGACTGATTGACTGACTGACTGACTGACTGTCTGTCTGGCTGTCTTACTGGCTGGCTGGCTGACAGACTAACTGACTGACTGACTGACTGACTTACTCATTGTCTTTCATTAGCAATGCAGTGGCTTATTGATTCTTTGATTATTTGAATAATGACCGATGATTAATTACTGATGTGTTAATTGGTTGAGTGATTGATTGATTGGTGTTTGATTGATTGGTGGATTAATTGATTGATTGATTGCCGCAGGAGGCATGGGCACAACTTATAGTCTTCCAAGAAGTCCGGAAGATTACTATGGTCAGATTGAAGAGATGAGCGTCGATGAAACAAGTCTGTTCCTTCTTATATCTAGTTCTCCTTATCCTTATCCCTTTATCAATCAATCAATCAATCAATCAATCAATCTATCAATCAATTTGTTCTTTATTATATCTAGTTCTCCTTATCCTTATCTCTTTATCAATCAATCAATCAATCAATCACAATCAATCAATCAATCTATCTGTTCCTTATTATATCTAGTTCTCCTTATCCTTATCTCTTTAAATCAATCAATCAGTCAATCAATTAATCAATCAATCAATCAATCAATCAATCAATCAATCAATCAATCAATCAATCAATCAATCAATCTGTTCTTTATTATATCTAGTTCTCCTTATCCTTATCTCTCTATCAATCATTCAATAAATCAATCAATCAGTAAGAATTTAACGTCCGGTTCCTCGCCATAAGGCAATGTCAGGGACGCCTATAGTTTATCTAGTTCTTCTTATGTTGATCTCTTTATCTAGTTCTCCTTATTCAGATCTCTTTATCTAGTTCTCCTTATCCGTATATCTTTATCAATCAATCACTCAATCAATCATTAATAAGAATTTAACGTCCGGTTCCTCGCCATAAGGCAATGTCAGGGACGTCTATAGTTTTTCTAGTTCTCCTTATCATTGTCTCTTTGTATAGTTCTTCTTATCCTGATATCTTTATCTAGTTCTCCTTATCCTTATCTCTTTATCTATCTCCTTATTTAACAATATCTATTTAGTTATATATACATATTTCTCCATTCCTATTTCTCTAACTGTTTTCATTTGGCTAGTTTCTTAGTCTGTTACTCTTTATCTATTATTGTATATATCTGTACATGCACCTCCTTTCCAATTTCCCATTATCTGTTTCTATTTATCTAGTTTCTTAATCTATTTCTGTTTATCTATTTCTCTACAAATATTGCGCTTTATATGTTTTTTTCTTTATTTGCTACTCCTTTGCATATAGCAAAGCAGCAGTTGCCTTTAAGTTGCTGCTGTAAATTTCAGTCATTAGCACACGCTGCTGTAGCAGCAGCACTCGTAGCTGCTGTAGCAGCAGCACTCATAGCTGCTGTAGCAGTAGCACTCGTAACTGCTGTAGCAGTAGCACTTGTAGTTGCAGCAGAAACAACATTCATAGCTGAAGTAGTAATACTCGTGGCTGCTCAAAAGCTACTGCTGTTATACCAGAAGCAGTAGGAGCTTTACTCGTAACTGCGAGAACTATAGATTGCGATACTCTAGCTGGAGCCAGTGGCGATGTCGGTATGATATTCGACCGCGAATCAGTATATGCGGGGTTCAAGTCCTGGGCTCGCCCGTCACTGACATCGTTTTCGAGTGAGGAAACTGGCGTTAACATTAGCTACACCAGCTTTTTACTCGTAGCTGCAGCAGCTATCAATTGCAAGACCAGTAGCTGATGCAGCAGTGTTTGCAGCTGTAGCAGCTATGCCTGTTGCTGCTATTGAGCGATTGTAACACGATACGAATGACTGAGCCGGAAGTTTCCCTACTAAAATTTTTCTATTCCATTCCTCTTATCCACCTTGCAGCGAAGAATTAAAAAAAATTGATTGCAAAGATTCTAGACTTCTAGACTACATGGAAATCGTTATATTAATTTACTAAGGCTGAGCCGGTGGCTTGTTGGTTAGTTGTTCGACAGCGGATCAATAGTGCAAGGTTCAAAGCTCACTCTTTCAGAGGCATGCCTTCGAACAGAAAATTCAAGCGAAAATTGTTTTTAATTGGATAATTAATTTAATTTTAATTGAATAATCGTGTTTTGTTAGGATTAAGCGATTTGTAAGAAGTGAGGCTTATTAACGACTTAAACTTTTATCTTTAAGACAGGTTTGGTATTGCTGTCTTAAAAATAAGTTAAAATATCTGTAATAAAATCATCTGATATCTGTTAACGGCTAAAAATTTAATTTCAACGTCAGTTTCCTGGCTCTAAAGCAGACCAGTGACTGGGCGAGTATTGGTTATGAATCTTGCTCCTACTGGTCCGCAGTCGGTCAACTTACCGATGTGCTTGAGCCTCATTGATTAAATAATCAGCGGCCAAAATTCTTCACCCCCCCAGCATGTAATTTCAGATGAACTAGAGATTGTATTTATGATCGTCCTCAGTGATTTTAAGTTAAATTCAGATTGACTGCACCTCTCTTAGTGCACTGCCTACTGGCAGGTCCATGGCATATGACGCCTCCACTCTTCTCTGTCTTCCGCCTTCCTCTTCATTTCCACATATGAGTGGGTCTTTAAATCATCTAACATACCTAATCTCGGCCTGCCTCGGCCTCTTTTTCCTTCCAGTCTACTTTCTATGACCTCTTTTAATAGACCTCACATTTCCCATCATCGGTTATAGTATGACCCAAATATTTGAAACTCCTTACCTGTTCCAATTTCGTACCATTTATTGTAATATTAACTTCACCTTTATTATTGGACACTCTCATAACCTTGGTCTTTTTTATATTAATCTTCATGCCATATCTTTGGGCCATATCTTTCAGCCTATCCATTATCTTCTGCAATCCAATCTCGCTGCCCGCTACAATTCCTTGGTTATCTGCGAATCGTACATCTTGTAACAAATTCCCTCCTACTTTTATTCCTTCTTCCAAGTCTTCCATGGCTTCCTCCATCATTGCCTCAGCGTAAATGTTAAACAGCAGCGGCGAAATGCTACAACCTTGTCTTACTCCACGTCCTATTTCACCTTCCTCTGAGTATTCTTGTTGGATTTTGATTACTGCTCTTTGATTCATGTACATGAAAGTTCAAAATTAGTCTTCTATCTCTCCAATCAATTCCTATTCTTTTTAAGATATTCATCATCGTTATCCAATCAATCCTGTCAAAGGCCTTCTCGAAGTCTACAAAGCATACAAAAACGTCATTTCCATATTCTAAGCTTCTTTCGCAAAGAACCCGCATTACTCCTATTGTTTCTCTTGTGCCGCATCCTTTCCTAAAACCAAATTGTGTCTTGCTCAGAAATTGTAACTGCACCTAAAAACTAAAAATAAGTTGTATAAATATTTTCATTTCAACTCTAAATCGCCTTCTACTTTCAAACTCTCCAACTGCCTTCCTGATCCTTTTTACAAGATGTTCGACCGATTATCAGTATGTGCTGGTTCAAATCCTGAGCTCGCAGTCACTGAAATCGCTTTCGTGTGAGGAAACTGTGGTTAATATTAACTTTTTACCAATATATTTTATCTTTATATTATTATATTTTATATCTTTTTATCAATCAATCAATAAGAATGTAACGTCGGGTTTTTCGCCATACGGCAATCAGATCTTGAGTTTCACTACTGTATTCCGTAACTCTTTGACCTCCTTCCCTCTCTCACCCTACGTCCATCATCGACTGACTCCTCCCGTGTATTGTAGCCTGTCTGAGGTTTTATATATATATATATATATATATATATTATATATATATATATATAACAATTATTTATATATATATATATATATATATATATATATATATAATTGTTAGATTGATAGTACAATTTTTATAATATTGCTGATGAGGCCCCTGAATGATGAGCTTACTTTAAACTGACACACTGTTAAGTGACCGACTTTTGACTGACTTACTTTTAACTGACTTACTTTTAATTGACATGCTTTTAACTGACTTACTTTTAATTGACTAATGTTAAGTCATAATGGTTAAAGTTCATATTCTTAAATATCTCAGTGGATATTTCTTTGGCTATTTCTATTACGCTCATATTTTATCTCTCTCTCTCTCTCTCTCTCTCTCTCTCCCTCTCTATTGCTGCATATCTCGCTATCCACACTTTCTGTCTTGATCTCTCTATCCTCACTTTCTCTTTTGTTCTCTCTAGTTTTTCTCTCATTACGTCTCATTCAATCCTTTGTTAACTATTTCTTTCTATTCTGCTTGTCGGAGATTTGTACCTTTAATTTTCTGTTACACTGAAGCTGTCGATGTTCACTATTTCTTGTTCCTTCTTGCGTTCTCTTCTATGTTATACTTTTTTCTCTTTCATGAATTTTTCTTTTTCTTTTTACTTTCCTTTTCTCTCTCTCTCTTCTCTCTATCCCTCTCTCTATCTCTCTCTCTAAATCTCTCTCTCTCTCTCTCTGGGCTAAACAGGTATAATATGACAAAGTAGCAGACTGCGAACAGTAGGATCAGGGTGCAAATCCTCTGTTTGTCTGTTCGTCTGCTAGTTGGTCACTGATAGGCTTTCAAGACAGGAGCCATACATGATAAACTTGGTTTTTAGCACTCTCTCTTTCTCTCTCTCTTTCTCTCTCTCTCTCTCTCTTTCGCTTTCTCTCTCTCTCTCTCTGTTTCTCTCTCTCTTTCGTTTTCGCTTTCTCTCTCTCTCTCTCTTTCTCTTTCTCTCTCTCCCCTCTCAATATTTTTCACTTTTCTTTCTCTCTCTTACTTAACTTCCCCCTCTCTCTCTCTATTAGTTCACTTTTTCCTATCTTTCTCTCTCTCTCTCTCTCTCTCTCTCTCTCTCTCACTCGTGAAGAAGATTCCGGTAGTCATGGTAACGTTATCCGGTTACACTTGAGAAGTACCAGGGGTTCACTCCCCCCACCACTTTATTTCCCACCCCTCCCTCTTACCTCATCTCTTTCATCTCTACCTATGTTAACATGGATCATTAATTAAACTGGACTCCAGTCAGTTTAGACATATTTGAAAGATTGGATGGAGTGTTTCGAAGAGGACTTATTGGTTAATTGACCTTTCAAACAGAAAATCGAGATTATCTTATGTTTATAGCCAATACTTAGAATTTTCTTCTCTTCTATAACCAGAGAAGGCTTGACGAATGACATAATGATAATAATAATAAAGGTTTAACATCCGTTTCCTCATCCAAGGATGATGTCAGGGACGTCCAAACAGTACACATCAAAACAGATCAATTTGCCCAAAACAATCTGCAAAAGGAATGTGCTGCTGAGAAGGAAGGTCCTAAACGAAAGCCAGTCTGGTGATCAAAAATGGTCAGGGTAGATTGATTATGTCTACTGTGGGAAAAGGTAAGTCTTAAGCTTACTAGAGGATGTTGAAAGAGAAGAGCAAGAGCGAAGATAATTATGTAAAGAGTTTTAGATTTTGGGTGCTGCATAAGAATATAGAAGTCTGCCCAATGATATTATAAATATGTTAAGAAATAGAAAGGATAGTTTGAGAGTACACATTCCATGAGTAAATGGTTTACTGGAAGATATAACAATAGTCTCTGAACGTCCCTGACATCATCCTTCTATGAGGAAACGGACGTTAAACCTTTATTATTATAATTACTAGTAAGAATGGTTGGGAAGAGGTTTAGAGGTAGGGCGAGACCTTGAATGATAGATAATTTCATAATGCGAATGTTTGAAAAATCAGTGGATAAAAATACTTGAGGAGTTATGCGCCATGGACGTGCCATTGGGCAGTAAATATTAAGAGAAAGCCTGTGCTGTTTTCATAGAAAAAATCTTATTGGCTATTTTCTGAGATTTTAACATGCCAGTTGGGATTTAGAACCCAGGTAAGCTTTGCTCTAAATCTCATAAAATCGACTCTAACAGTTTGAAGGATTGAAATCTAACTCATGTTAACTTAGTTCATTCTTCGTCACGAGAATATACCATAAGAAATAATTTATGCA
Organism: Enchytraeus crypticus; assembly: GCA_905160935.1. Taxonomy (NCBI): domain Eukaryota; kingdom Metazoa; phylum Annelida; class Clitellata; order Enchytraeida; family Enchytraeidae; genus Enchytraeus; species Enchytraeus crypticus. Next base: position 2,636,487 of record CAJHZI010000873.1, on the reverse strand, counting down.
TTGGACCTGCCATTGGGTAGTTATAGCAACGATTGCAAACAAGAGATTGAGAGGCATAATGTGAGACTGGAGATTAAGATTGATCGGAAAAAATATAAATGCTGGATACTGCCTCAAGTCGATATTGAATCCAAGCTGTTATTCCGAAGCAGCTAGGTGAGCAGTATCGACTCGGCGCAGCATGTTGTAATGCCGTTCAGCTTGGCCCAGAATTTCGAAGAGTTTATGATATTGTAAGAGCTCGTTAGTTCAACAAACTTTTAACGGTTTTCTTGCTCAGGAATTGCGCGTTAAAATGATTTAAAGTTTCGAGTGAAATCAAGGGTCGTCAAATTCGAGCCCGGGCAATTATATTGGTGTTATGGCCTACTGGTTTGCTGACTGAGTTGACAGAAAGCTTGCTTAATAAATAGGAAGCCTTATTTTCGTTCACAGCCGGGTCGGTCACTGATAATGGCTTTAGACTAGTTAAACTCAGCTTCCTGTCTCGAAATCAATATCATTTGATACCACATGTTGAAATTGTTAGGAAATTCAGTCCATTTCCGTGTAACCAGTGCTGTGAATGTTTGAGATTTTACTCTTAGATCAGTGCGGCCGGAAATAGAACCACCAAATTTCAATTCACCTCAGGATCTGTCATTGTAAACTATGTGGCGTTACCTGACACCTGTAACCACTGCGCTATTGAGACATTCCACATTTTATTAAAGAACAGATATTTCCATCGAATATACACATATTATGATCGTCATACCTATACAAGTAAATATATTTGAATCTGTGCTAGAAATGGCCATTAACATATATTCACATCGTAGTTGACATGTGATATTTAAGTATAAATTTACGTATTTATTATATAACTTTACATCTCATATTTTGATTGTAATATTGGTTGAATACTTTGTCTTAATTTATATTTAAATTTCCATTATCTGTCCTCATAATGACATAGATGACGTCTCTGACATCATCCTTGGATGAGGAAACTGACCTTAAACTTTTAATATTATATTCATCAAATTAACAGACGCCAAGAATTGCTATTGGATACTATTAAAAGAATTTTTGTGCCATGCAATTGTCTCAAATTTTTCAAAACCAAAGGAAAAGTTTAAATCCGGACCCTAGCTAAACTGGGATTCAAGGAAAGATGACGACGACGACGACAACAATGACGACGATGATGATGATTATATTAGGTATCTTGGCCCATTTAATGTTTTTTATAACCCACTTAGCGCTGATGCAGCACTCAGAGTTTTCATTTAAGTTCATTAAAGCTTTCACTCAGTACCTAGTAGAGTGCACCACTATTACACCCAAAATTTAACCTTTGACCCAGTACCTAGGGCAGTGCTTCAATACTACACTCAGGGTCGGTGGGGTTGCGAAGCTTCAATCCCAATGTCTCCTGCTTACCTGGAAAATATGAAACCAGCCCCACAGCTCGATGCCATATTCTCATAGTTATTATACTTTTCTGATGGATCGATGCGCCAATTCATAAACTGATTGATTGAACGCATGATTGATTGACTAATTGATTAATTAATTAATTCTCTGACTGACTGATTCAAAAGACAACAAGTTTAATATGAGCAGCATATATGCAATCAGCAGTTATAAAAAGTTGTGATAGGCTCTTGCAATTCAACACAACTTCGCAGAACCTTTGAGTCGGGATTGAACGGGTCTGCGCTGAACGCTTTGGTTTGACCTAGGAAGTTGGAAACACACGCTCGGCGCTCAGGTAACTTCCGTTACAACGGATTACCGTTATCACTTCCCGCTTCCTGCTTAGCTGGAAATCACATGGGCGCTTCTGAAGACTGGAAAACACTAATATTATAAACGTCTTCTTTCCTGCGCTCTCGACTGATGGCCAATATTCGTACTAAAATTTGCCATCAATTACTTCCTCAAACGACTATTAAACTTAACCAATGAGTTGTCAGTGGTCGGTCTTCGAGAGAGCTTTGCATAGGCCTACCCCTGCTGCGATTTTTGCGCTTTCGATCTTAATATTAATCTTCCGTACTTAACGGCCATTCTCTTAGTGCACTGCCTACTGGCAGGTCCATGGTATTTAACGCCTCCACTCTTCTCTGTCTTCCGCCTTTCTCTTCCTATCCACATATGAGTAGGTCTTTAAATCATGTAACATACCTAATCTCGGCCTGCCCCTGCCACTTTTTCCTTCCATTCTACCTTCTATGACCTCGGCCATTAACATTTCTTAAATTGGCAGAAGACCAGTAGTGTGCTCTATTTTTTCGGATGACCTGGGGCTTTGAATCAATATCTCTTGATTGTGAAGCGAACACGATATCGATTCGATCCAATATCTATACAGCGTTGATTGATATATTGCGAATACTATCGGTAATCTCAGGTGATTTATTGATGCTATCAACTTAACAGCAAAGATCCTATGTGACTTGTTGTGTTAGTAGTGTGTACAAATACTATAAAGCTAGCATGTAGAAGATCACAGGTCCCTATTTGTTAGATAACTATTCGCCACTGGCTCCAGCCAGCGGCAAATAGTTATTCGCTGCTGGCTGGAGTCGGTTAGATACTCGACCGCAGATGTGAGGGGTTCAAATCCTGGTCTAGCCTGTAACTGACATCGCTTTCGAGTGAGGAAATACACGTTAACCTTAATTTGCCAGCTTTTATATTATAGATTAATGCAGACTATTTACTGGACCACTATTAAGCTATGTTGTAGATTATTGTATTTACTGGATTACTATTAGCTATAATTATTATAGAATATTATATTTACTCGACTACAATTAAATAGATCTAACGTCCCTGATATCTAAGTCAGAGATATCATCCAGTCTCTGGTACTAATGGTGCCACACCTCAGGGGTCTCAGTAATCCCACAAGGATCGACCTGGGACTCTCATCTCAACTCCCTATCCGCCTGACACCGGAGCCTCAGTCCCACGGCTCACAGGAAGTAGCAGTCCATTGGACCCCGGGACACCCCGGGATATCCTTGAATGAAACTACTTGGATCCATCTCCGGGTGGAGTGAGACTGAATGTCTTAATGTTAGTTGATTTGATGTATAGATAGAAGTGATAAACCTGTCCAGTAATCTGATATTTCTCACCACGGTTTCGTCTGTGACTAATTCATGTCTAGAAAAGTCGGATAAGAAACGTTTGTAAGAGTTTGGTCTTAGTTTGGCACAATTTCATGTAGCATGGAATCAGCGTAATCGATATTCCTGTAGAACAGCTTTATTTGATCTTGACTTAAACATATACCTTAACTCTCCCAGTACTCTAATGATGATACTGCAGATATTATCATAACAAAAATGTTTAAGATATTAAGTATCTGTAATATCCTAAAGGATTTTCAGAAATTTTTTCGAGAATTACTTCATTTATCACCGACGATATGCTTTTCTAGGAAGCGGGCATACAATTTTAATATAAAATTCAACAATTATATCATTCTAATTATAAAATCATAAAATTACAATGCAAGTTTGATAATCTTCCCGGATGATTCTGTAATAAGATCTAATTTTTTTAAATTCTAGTTATGATTTGGATATCAGCTAGACATATTTTTCAAGTTTTTATAAAACATAACCAGTAAGCTTTTAAATATTCATCTCGTTATTGACTTATAAACTGAGTGAATTTCTCGGTAGCGCAGTGGTTAGAGACATCGGGTAAGGTCATGAAGTTTTAAATGACAGATCCTGAGGTGTATTGAACTCTCGTGGATTCGATTCTCGGCCGCGCTGATCTGATAGTAAAATCTCGGACATTCACTGGGCTGGTTACACGGAAAATGGTCTAAATTGCCTAACGGTTTAAACATGTGGTACTAGAAGCGATAGATATCAACACAATGCGTGTTTACTTTTTTTACTTTACTGAGCACTGAAGCAGCTGTTTTAAGATTGTGACTTTGCAGTTGGGTTTAGAACGGGGCTTTGGATCATCCTCGAATTGAATTCTGTTGTCGATGAGCATTCCTTAAATTTTTCCACTTCAAATGTGACAGTTTGTGCAGTTGGCGACAGGCATTCGCTGTATTGTAGCAGTTCTCAGTTTTGTAGCCAGTACTCAATGTTGGGTAGTGTAGAGCGATCGAATCCCCGAACAAAAACTTCTCCAGCTGGCATCATCATCCGATTGATGTCATCAACGTCATCATCATCATCATCTTCATCATCTGATTGATGTCATCAACGTCGTCATCATCATCATCATCTGATTGATGTTATCATCATCATCATCTGATTGATGTCATCAACATCATCATCATCATCATCTTATTGATGTCATCAACATCAACATCCTCATCATCGTCATCATCATCATCGTCTTCTTCTTCATCACATAATCATCATCTTCTTCTTCCCTTGAATCCCAGTTTAGCTAGGGTCGGTTTTACAATATTTTGTAGTATTTCCCGGAACTATTGGCGCTCACAAGCGGAATGCCCTTTCTGACGTTGGTTTAGATCATATTAGTGCTCTGTTGTCTTTTACGACACGTGCAGTCAACGGTTGGCCCATTCTTCAGCAATCCGGACATAACACGAGTATCGTCAGCTGATTATAATTCTTAAAACGTTTGCTTACTTTACTGCCTATTTAGACAGTATCTCTCATGCTAATAATAATGTCCATGTTAATCTGTCCTGTGCTTTGAACTTAGGCCACTTGCATTCGAGGCGAGCACTCTAACAGTTGCGATCCCCTCCGAACTATAGCTTAATAAAGTTAATAGACAATAATAGATGTAATATCTTGCGGCATTGTAATTAGAGCCGTCGTGGTCTTGGAATGTTATCCAAAAAGCGGAGTAGTTCACGGAACAGAAAATATCAGGAAATGAGGAATTGTTCTCATGTTCGGCAACAGTTGGCGCGTGAAGGTTTCCAGTAGAGTCCCGGGTGATGGAGCGGCTGTCACGAGGTTGACGAGAGGTCACTGGGGCAGGGTGTGATAGTGATGGGCTTATTTTAACGGCGGGTTTTGTTTCAAATGGACCTCGTGTTATAAAATTATCTGCGTAGAGAACTACCATCAACACAAATAAACATGAACTCATATAAAATAGCATAGTATCAGTTAAAGTGCTACTGTCGTCCTTGACAAATCGAACACTATTGAGAGAAATCCCAGCCGGTGAGCAGAAAGAAGCTCAAAACGATGCAAATTCAAATATCCAGAACATCAGTCCAAAGATAAAGGGAATTAACTAAATGCTGGACTCGTCCAAGATATTGCTAAAGAAGTTATGCTATTCCGCTAAGCAATCGAAAGAAACTTTATATTGATGTGATCAGGAATGAACCAATCAATAAACCAATTAAGGGAAAACATGGAAGTCCAAATTTATCTTCAGAAGCGGTGTCAGTGACGTAAGTCGTTTAATGGATAATATAGTAGAAACGTTGAGGAGAGAAGTTGTTAACGAACTTAGGTAATACGAAAGGTAATTATCTTAGGCCTTAGGTAATACGAAAGAATTTTTTATAAAAAGTCTAAAGAAAGACACAAAGATGAAGATAGTGAAAACCTTGGTTTGAACCATGCTATTACATGGATGTGAATCGTGGACCTTAAGTAACGAAGATATCAGGAAACTAAAGGCATTGTCGATGTGGATATGGAGAAGAATTTAGAGGATTAGCTGGACTCAAAAGGTTACAAATGAGGAAGTTCTGGAGAGAGTTGGTACAGATAGACAGTTGATAAATGTACTAAGAAATAGGAAGAAGAGTTGGATAGACATATTCTAAGGGGGGAAAGTCTACTAAAAGAGAAAGTCTACTAAAAGAGGTCATAGAAACAAGAATGGAAGGAAATTGAGCAGAGACAGGCCGAGATTAGGAATGACTTAAAGACCCACTCATATGTGGACATGAAGAGGAAAGCGGAAGACAGAGAAGAGAGGAGGCGTTATACACCATGGACCTGTGTAGGCAGTGCACTAAGAGAGAGAGAGAGAGAGAGAGAGGCACTGTATGTCATGGGCATGCTGTTAGAGCTATAAGACATGTATCTGCCGTTAGGCTGCACAATTTGCCTTCAAATGCATTTTAAGTCATCGATCAGCTAAATTTTCATTGTCAGCTAGCTATAGAATTCTTTCTGTGGGCTTCATCAAGAAATGACATAACAGATGATTTTCAGTGTAATTTCTTTAGTATATGGCTCATCATCGTCATAATTATCGTCATTATCATCATCGTCATCATCATCATTATCGTCATTATCATCATCAACAACATCATCAAATTCATCATCATCATCATCATGGATTATAATACTATAACAACAATAAAATATTAATAACAGTAATAGTGATGGTAACCATAATAAAAATAATTGTTATTATTATATTTAGACTACTGTTAGTAAATTTATTATTAAAGATTCTAGTAATAATTTTTCTAGTAATGGTAATAATTGTAAAAATAATAGGAATTAGTATAAGTATTATTACTATTATTATTAAATTAATGTATTAACAACAATATTAGTATTAATATAAATAGCTATTTTTTTTGTATTGTTATTATTAATTTTTTATTTTTTTATTTTTACCCCGGTGTAAAGAACCTGGGGTTTGATAGAAACGATTCAAGCAATACGTGCTGAATCGCCGCCCGGCTACTCGAGACCATCAATCGGCTTAAAAGAATTAATGAGGCAGACTGCATTAAATCTTTGCGAAGTCATGAAAGCCTTTGCCAAAGAAAAGATGTCTCTCGCTTATCGCCGGTTTGCTCTGCAATAAGTCTACCTATGCCATTAATAAAGTCAACTCCTACGGGATTCATCGGGCCCATGGTTTCAATGGCCACCGGAACAACTTCATATCCTAAGGACAGATCACGGTATTTATCCAACTTCCTAGAGTCGGCATGAACAGCAGCTCCACCGGCTGTGACTGAAGTCGTATTCAGGTAGGAGTTTGCCATAGTGTCAATGACCGTGACGTCCCATACGGCACATTTACCGTTGCACCAGGGCACTAAAGTCATGCCGTCCGGACGCTTGCCGTCTGATCTGGACAACCCACTTGGTTCCTTAGAGGAAGGGATGCCTGCTCTTGAAAGTGCTCGCCATATTATGTCATTTAAATTGTGATGGCGAGACATTCTACCTGAGCTTCGTTGCAGGAGAGGCCGTGGAGACCTAAAGCGTCGACTTCATGACCGCAGGGGCACATGTGAGGCTCGCAAGTTTTCGCCCCTAAACGGAAACTAACGCCATGAATTATTATTATTATTATTATTATTATTATTATGTTAATTTTTTATTCAGAATTACTTAATAATACTAATAATAATAATAATAATAATAATCATTATTATTATTACAATTATTATTTTTTACTTCCTCGGAAGCCATATTAATCTCAAGCTATAGGCTACATTTCGCCCCTGCCCTGTAAATGTTAGTCGAAGCTGATGAAGGCGTAGGGGCCCACCTCGTCATAAGCAGAATCCCCCAAGAATAATGGCATATCAAAGGAATGTTATAGATGATTTAAAGATCCACTCGTATGTGGACATGAAGAGGAAAACGTAAGATAGAGATGAGTAGAGGCGTTATATACCATGGACCTGCCAGTAGGCCATATACTAACGGAGAGAATGAGATGGTTACATTAAGATGTAGATAAGGATGCATTTTGAGAATGGATTAACTAGTTAGTCGATGAAGTGCTCCTTATGGAGTTTGAGAAACATCAAGTAACTAGAAATATGTACCTTGGACCTGCTATTTGGCAGAATACTAGGAAGAGAGATAATGATTGTATTATTAGCATTATTATCTATTTGAACACTGCTACTCTAGTACCTCTTTAGAAGCTATCTATATCATTCAATGAATTTTCTTATATTTTTCACCTGACTGATTGATTGACTGATTTATACTTAGTGTTTGTAGCGTACACGAGGCCGTGTTGTCCCACAAGTACATTTTTGATTGAAGATGCATTTAGACCAGTGTTGCCATGGTGATAGGTTTGTAATGCTCCGTTAGTTATGTAGATTGCGTGGGCAGCTTCATGGAATGCAATGGAATTGGAGTACGGAAACTATTAATAAATCGACTCTGTTTTGCATGGTTTGCACTCAGCCTCTTCTACAAATAATGGTATTTGTTTTGGTTCTAGTTTCCAAAGCTACTGTCCATTCTAAACTCAAATGTGTATATTCCGTGTATTGCGTTAGAGTCTTGCTACATTAACCTACTAATGCGCCTCACTAGTTCCAATTCTTGCTCCTTAATTGCTCCAGACCTTACTTTGTTCCATGTCTTGCTCCGGAACTTTCTCAATACCTCGTTTCTAAACCTTCCTTCTTCCATACCTGTTCCATATAATTATTCGGCCTATAGTTGCTTTGTTTTAATTGGTTTAACGTCAAGCTCAGAAGCCCGTAGAGCTTCTCATCAAGAAGAAGAGATCCTATCATCGTGTGGTTAATCCAAATGAAAGACCAACCAAAGCAGCAGTCAGACTAGACTGACTGATGACCCTGTTCTCAATGAGAAATACATGACAAACATATTCAAATGTCTAAGGCGGTGCAGTAGGTATCGAATATAGTATTGTTAGGCCTACTAATCTCCATGAAATGAGAATGGATAAAGCGATCCAACAAGTAGTTGGCGCTGTGGCTTAATTTATTTTATAACTGGCGCAATTTAGTGAATTAAAGGTATTTTCGTGGAGAAAATTTAAACACAAACTACGAGTGCAGGATTAATGTTCCAGCGAGTTTAATGTAGACTATTGTATATGACTTAGGAAGTTTGAATGTAGGCCCTACTGCGCATCTGATTGTGCCTAATATACCGCATACCGGATGGTGCTTGATCAAACATCTTGTCGAATAGCTTTTATCAGTAGTCTCAATAATGAATAATTACTCAAATTTAGCGGCAGAATTTTCCGTTTTAAGTTAATTTTGTTTTGGTCTTCTTGTTTCTGAAAAACTGTTTATATGCTACAGCTTCCTCTCCATGGCCTGCTTTTAGCTATATATCGGTAGCACTTCAAAACCTCTATCTCATCTTTGGTGGTCTGGATATGACACGATTCACTGGGTGGTCTAAATGTGAAAAAATGTTCGAGTTCTCCAGCGAATCGAACAGAAATGAAACGTGCGATGCTTTTAAGTTAGTTAAGCTGAAATAACAAAGACCCGGGAACTTCGTGAAAATAATTATAATGCTCTTGGTTTCTGCTTCTCGGTGTATGTTTGCCTAGCTTGCACGAAGGCATCCAGTCGTATTCGTGCACATATAACAACACTGACTAGTGTTGGACTATGCCGTATTTTTTTATTATTGAATTTTTAAACAAAATTATTATTTCTTATTATTTAGTTTATTTTATTTTATTTATTTGTTAACTATTTTTTCCTCTTTGTTATACACATATATACACTTTTTTCCTTAGCTTTACCAGTTTCTTTATTATAAGCACACGTTGAGATATATTTTTGCACGTCTTATTAGTGGCGTCGGGAAGAGGGGGGGGGGGGGGGGCCGGAGAAATAGGAGGGCAGAAAAAACTAGATTGGCCTAAAACGTATATGTATATATATATTTATTTATTTATAATTATATCTATATATATTTATATAATTATATATATATATATATTTATATATTTATTTATTTATTTATTGCTTTATTTCAGGCGTAAAAACCCATATATATATATATACTGTATATATATATATATATATATATATATATATATATATATATATATATATATATATATATATATATATATATACTTCGCCACTGGCTGGAGCCAGTGGCAAAGTCGGTAAGATACTCGACCACGGATCAGTATATATTATTATAATAATAGTAGATACTGATATATTTTCGAATATATTTTCCCCATCAGTCCTTGCTTTTAAATTGGGTTCTGTTCCGGTCAGTGTTGCCATTAGAGTTGCTCTCTGCATTTTTTAAAAAGGAAAAATGAATCGATTACTCGCAGAGCCTAGGCGGACGCAACAATCCGATTAGGGTGTCTGAGGGAACTTTGTAAGCTCCCTTAGAATTTCCTAAGGGGACATTGCCCCCTAAAATGCAGCCAGACGTAGTTATTAAATATTATAAATCGACTACATAACCATTTTGGAGTATCCGAAAAAAGAACATGTTGGTCTACGGAGTATTCTAACTGAGCGTAAAATCAGACTCTGTAGGAATATACTAATATATAATAATATACTATATATATACTATACTAGATTAGTAAATATATATTAGAATATAGTATATATAATATACAATAATGCACTGTGGTATTGTTTTGTTTGTTTATTGTATGTAACTTGATACCACGTTTTGAGGGTGTAATAGGGATTCATATAATAGTACTTTTACGTACTTTGAACCTGTTAATTGGAATATCGCGACAGAAATGTAAACGAAATTCGAGATATAAAAGACAATCATTTCGCACAATATTTAAGCAGTGACTGGAATGCCAGTATTTTACGTACGTCCTGCGTATTCCATTTCATTGCAAGCCTCTCGGACCCTTTATGCATACCTCAGGTACTAGAGAAAACAGTTGCGCCAGCGTTGTTATTTTGTGATCTGCGTCGAATTATAAAAACGGCGTTAAATGTTTGATTTATGACCGCAGACCTCCATCTCTCACACCGACCTTGAATTTATTTTAGTACTGACCGAGTGTGCACTTCGTTTATTGCATGGATGCCATATTTGCCGGACAGCGCGTTTAAAATTTTTACAGATAAAAGTTAAAAAGAAGCTTATTTGGCCAGGCGACTTTACCAAGTCAGTGATGAACCCCATTTTTCAGAAAAGCCAATGCTGTGGGGTGTTCAGATTACAGAACAATCTGTTTAATAACCCATGCGTCTAAGATGCTATTAAGGATAACACATAAGCGCATTCAATCGAAAAAGGCTGTGAAATTTAGCAAGACGCAAGTTAGTTTTAGGAAAGGTTGCGGCAAACGAGAAGCCATATGGGTGTTTAGAGTCCTTTATAAACGAAGGACTGATTACTGGAACATTTTGTCTTATTTAGTCTTAATATATTTGGTAGACTTTGAGAAGGTCTTTGACTGGATTGACTGGACAGTGATATTTTTCGCTATCCAGTAGATTAATAGAATGCTTTGAAATTTAATGTCATTAATTGCTTATTGCATCGCTAGGATAAGAAACATAATCTCAATAATTAAATAACAGCAATATTCTTAACTATTAACAAGTAGTCTCAATTCGCATCGATCAGAGGAGAGAATAAATACTGAATTCTACCGATTAGAAATTTGCTCCTAGAAGTAATTAATAAACTTGCAACCCTGTGGATATCTATCGCTTTTAATACTACATATTTAAACCTTTTGGCAATTTATTCCATTTTCAATCAATCAATAAGAATTTAACGTCCGGTTCCTCGCCATAAGGCAATGTCAGGGACGTCATTTTCCGTATAACCAGTCCATTGAATCTCCGAGATTCTAGTCTCAGTTCAGCGCGGCTGGGATCCGAACCCACGAGGGTTCAATTCACCTCAGGATCTATCGTTTAAAACTTCATGATGTTATCTGACATCTCTAATCACTGCGCTATTGATACATTCTAAATATGGCAGACTATAGACTAGCACTCCAGAAGTTTATTGATTCCAGGCCGCTCGACCTGTTTACGAAGTTTTGAAGCAGAAGTTGAGTAACTGCAATGCAGCAGTGGACCAATCATATCTAAATTTAGAAAAATTACACTTATTTAAAATAAAACCGTAAAGCTGAGTGTATGGACTGCTTTGTAACTAAGTTTTGCTTTGTTAGTAGTAGGCCTAATTGCTATGCACTGTATGCAGCAGTAGACCACATCTAAATCATATCTAAATTTAGAAAAATTACACTTATTTAAACTAAAACCACAAAAAATTTAAGTTTAAGTTGAGTTTATGGTCTGTTTTCGTACCCATGTACTGTATGCTATGTTATTTTACTGGTTAAAATTTCTCAACGTTGCTATATATGTATTTGTTGTATCCGTTAATGTTATCCAATGTGAGTACTTATTTGGCTGTATGTAATATACTGTCGTATAAGTAATACTATTTTTCGACTTTTTTACTAGTAAAATTTAAATGTTACGTAAAACTATCGTTGCACTTGTCAAGAGCAGAAAATAGAGAGGGATGGGAAAGAAAAGAGAAAAAGGGATACTAGAGAGAAGAGATAATTTAAATTGAAAAATACAGTTAAAGTTAGAGTTTTATAAAGATATTAAAATATTTTAAAATATTTTAAGTAATTAATTGAGTGAAAATCGTTAGATAGAGCAAAGCAAACAGAGATTAAGAGAAACCCATAGAAATGAAGAAAGGAAAGTAGAGGAAAAGAAAAGAGAGACACAAATGTAGAGAGAGATATAGAAAGAGAGAGAGAGAGAGAAAACAAGAGAGAAGGAGTTAGAAGAGAGCCAGAGAAAGAGAGAGTGAGTGAAATGACGAGTTAGAAAACAAGATGGCGATTAAGGTCAATGATAGAATTTAGACAGCGTGAAAATAGGTTCGTCAAACTGACTGAAATTATTTCAGAAAATGTCCAACATGAAACTTTTTAACATTTGTTCATTTTTATTCCGGCAGAACAGCCGATCATAAATAATTGAGATTTGTGGAATTCTTTATTCTTTGAGAAATTTAAAGCGTTTCTAATATTTCCCTAAAGCTAAGATAGTTGCCCGTGTTGTCTTTGGTATGCTAAAAATAGACCAGCCTTAGACTGCAAGTGTTGTAAAAGGCGACAAAGAACTAAAATTCAAACTAAAGCCAGAATACCATTCGGTTGGTGTGCGTCTAGGCTCCAGAAATTGCTACAAAATTTACTAAAGCGAATGAAACTGTTGATCCCGAACCTAGTTAAGCTATGATTATAAGGGATGACGATGATGATGAAGATGGTTATACTATAAGCTTTATACAGGCTAGCTTTATATATTTTATACTGGTTGGAGCCAGTGGCGAAGTCTTGACAAATCATGGGCTGGCCCGTCACTGACATCACTTTCGAGTGAGGAAACTGACGTTAACCTTAGTTTTACCAGCTTTATAATGCTAAGATAGTATTATGTAATATGTTTGTGCCGATTACAGCCTATTATTCCCTACTGAGTTAGTTGTGTTACTATTGTCTAGTATGTCAGTACTGCTTGTATTGCCATATAAGTATAACATATACTGGTGCCTAACATTGACTAATGTCTTATTACTCCTCACTGTTCCCTAGTTGTCAATAATATTTTTGTGATTTAAAAGCTTAAGTCGAGCTTAACGTCAGTTTCCTTCGATAGCGTATTAGTGACGGGCAGAGCACTGGATTTGAACTCAGCACCTACTGATCCACCGTCGAACAATATGCCAATAAGCCACAGTCTCAGCCAACTACATTGTCTACTAATTTCTCAGTCAACTACATTGTCTACTAATTTCTCAGTCAACTACATTGTCTACTAATTAATATCGCAGTACCAATGCAGCTCACAAATTGGCTAGTATATAATTAATATCGCTTTTCATCCTGTATATGTCACGTGAACTACGCACTCTCTTAACTCTCTTCCATTAATATCTCATAACATAGCATTACAGACTACTGAGCCAGAAAACACAGGATGCATGTTTAATATCCATTTACCAAGTACTTAACTATCGCTATACACTAAATCATTTTCCAGTTTAAGACCAATTCAACAAATACTATCAAACTTAGTATCTAGTTACTATCATCTACTGTCAAGTACTAAGGTCTAGTTGGTATTATCTTTATACCATATACCAGAAAATAATTTTTGGCCTCTATATTTCTTCTAATTTCATCCTAATTTACTTTAAAATAATCAAATTTTTGGATTTTCCTACAGATTCAACTGCATTGAATTACAAAGTTAATGGTTTGATAATCACTGGTCTTGATGGCTTACCTATAAATACATCCTTAATTATTTCTTATGAGCAAAAACATTATAAAAGAAAATTTTACATCTAGTATGCACATCCTTTGACTGGTGTACGAGATATTTGATTATTTTAAATTAAGGAACATATTTATTTATTGCTTGTCGAATCATGGACGACAGTAGCAATTCAATTGTTTTGTTGTCTTATTGTTATTATTTTGGAATAGTTCCTACCATCACGTCAAGTGAATTGTATCATTAATGCGTATGCCAAGCTTGTATACCCCCGGACAATTATTGACATATCGGAGCCGTTAGTACGTTCTGGAGAGAGTTGGTTCAGATAGACAGTTGATAAATGTATCAAGAAATAGGAAGAAGAGTTGGATGTTACGCATTCTAAGTGGGTAATTCTACGAGATTAGGTATGTTAGATGATTTTAAAGACCCACTCATATGTGGATATGAAGAGGAAAGCGGAAGACAGAGAAGAGTGGAGGCGTTATATACCATGGACCTGCCAGTAGGCAGTGCACTAAGAGAGAGAGAGGTGCCGTTAGATGGTCATAACGAGCTCAAACTAACGACTCAGATTTGTCCACAAAAACAGAAATCCTATATGCTCAAAATTGACGCCAATGCCATGATCTTCCCATCCTGCAAGATTGAGTTCTTTAAATTAAAGCCTTTAAACCTATTGTACTCTCCAAGTTAACCTATGCATCGCAATTTGGCGGGGTTATGTTGGTTTCTCCGAGATTGAACGTCTTGAAGCCTTCCTCAGGAAGGCTACAAGATGTAACTTCTATGATGGAGTACGATCTTTTGCGGATATCGCTGCCGATGCAGATCAGAAATTGTTTAACGCTATCATCAGTAACACACAGCATGTCCTGCACCGGCTTCTTCCGCCGCTTAAAGATAATGTTAACTTTAATCTCAGGATAGGGCTCACCCTTTCTCTTTACCATCTAAGCGCACACCTTTGATGGATAAGAACTTTATAATTAGAATGCTATATAATGACTCTTATTAAGTTTTTTTTAAACAATGTCTGCTTATGTTTATTACTTTCTATATTGCCATTTGTGTGTGTGTACGTTTTCTGCGGTATGTCAGATTTCATGTAATAAACGAATATAATATATGATAATAAGATCCTGAATCAGATCAGTCACCAAAAGGGTCACAATTAGGCCAGTCCGCACAATTAATAACAATTAGAACACTTCAGTACAGCAAAGCCTTAGAGGTATTAATGTAAGGTTTCAGTGACTTTGTGCATTTGTGTGTCCGTCGATAGATCTGCGTATGTGTGTATTTAGTGAAACATACTATCAGGAATTCGTGACTACCTATCTACGTCATTTTTAGGCTTCCGCATTTCTATTTAAGTCGGTGCACCGGGCTTCCGTTAGGAAATCAGGAGTATTATATCCCGATTTCATTTAAAAATATTAAAATAAAAACTGTGTGAATAGCAACGGTTGTACGCCGAGTCCGACAGAGTCAAGAAAGATAATGCTAAAAAAGCTAATGTTAACGTGAGTTTACTCACTCGAAAGCGATGTCAGTGACGGACGAGCCCAAGATTTGAAACCCGTATATACTGATCCGCGGTCGAATAGCTTACCGACATCGCTACTGGCTCTAGCCAGTGCAATATGTCACTGGATTCACTAGAAATAGCACAGTATATCATTTATTGACTAATCGTTGTATTGCTGACAGATTGTTTTGGAAGGAGTGGTTGAATTAGTGGCATGTTAAATTTAATTGAAAGTTAGTTGATTGATTAATTAATTGATTGACTCATTCAGTAATTTATTGATTGAGTCATTGATTAATTCTTTGATTAATTGTCTGAATGATTGATTTATTGATTGATTCATTTATTTATTCATTCATTCATTCACTCATCCATTAATTCATTCATTCATTCATTCATTATATCATTTATTGATTTATGATATTATTTATGATCTAACGATTTATAATATTTTAGATTGTGATTGACTGATTCATTCATTGACTTGTGTGTACAGATAGTAAGTTGCAAGGCCTATGCTACGGCGGAGGTACGGGTGATATGGTATACGGGTCTCACCACAGATTGGACATGGCTTCCGTTTCTGAGCTGACTGACAGAGAAGAGGTAGATGCTGAGCTTGTGGCTTCACTCGGAGTATGTGTCTACTTTGTAAATAGAGTACTATATGGTACTATAGGGTACTATAATACTATATGGTACTATAGGGTACTATAGGGTACTATATGGTACTATAGGGTACTATAGGGTACTATAGCCTCGATAGGGTACTATAGGGTACTATAGGCTCGATATTGTACTATAGGGTACTATATTCTCGATTGGGAACTATATGGTACTATAACCTCGATAGGGTACTATAGGCTTGATAGTGCACTACATGATACTATAGGCTCGGTAGGGTACTATAGGGTACTATAGGCTCGATAGGGTACTTCAGTGCCCTCTCTGATGGCATAGTGAGCAAATTTTAATTTCTGTTGATGCTACATATGTTGATCATACTTTGAACTGTTGACTTGTCTGTTTTCACTATTGTTTGTCGGTGTTTGAAGACTTTTAAATAAACATATGCACCGCTAACACTACTAATCAGTCAATCAATCAATCAGTTAATTCAGAATCAAACAGTCCACATAGTTGAAATTATTAACTTAACCTTAAACTTACATTTCCCACTTTCTCATAAACTAACTATTTTAAATGTTTTCTTTGTTTTTTAATTTCCAATTTAATGATCAATCAATCAACCAATAAGAATTTAACGTCCGGTTCCTCGCCATAAGGCAATGTCATATACTGACATTAATGATGCTCAGCTGTGTGACTTTAGAGCTGCTAAAGTAGGTAAAGTTTATCTGGGTCAATCAATTTTAATTTGTGATCTCATGATTTTTCCATTCCATATCTCCTATGTATCTGCCCATATTTGCTGCATTGTTTATATTATCTGTTATATTGGTACATTCTGCGGTTTACCAGTTTGATGAAGAAAATAAAGTCTATTAGTCAATCAGTCTATCATTCATGTAATCAAACTATTAATAAAAAAACCGTCTAACAATCAATCAAGCAAACCAACCATTTAATCAGGCAAGTAAGTATGAAATCAATCGGTCAGTATCTTAATCAATCATTTAAACAAATAATATAACCATCAATAAATTTTACCTTCAAGTAATCATTATGTTAGCAATCAATAACTCAGTGAAACTATCAATCAATTAATAAATTGATCAATCGAACAATAGTAGGCAGTGTATCTAGAGAGAATTGAGTAATTTAAGCTTCAATTGATTGATCGTAGGAGAGTTATCAGGCTGTGCTGATGAATAAGACATCAATGAAAGACTGCGGACCGTTGTGGATATAAGAAACATTCGACGAGTTCTATCCGATAAACCCTGTAGAGTACCGGACTTCTGAACCACAGGCATGGGTTCAAGTCCGGGCCGAAACCAGCGTTAACACGAGCCAGGCGGGCTCTCGAAGGAATGGGTCCTTCAGTTATACACTGTACATCAAGTATTTATACGAAAACCGCGTGTATTTTATAGTGGCGTTTAGAGTTTTGCATTTGTATACAGTGATATTTTCCAGAGTTTACTTATTTATATTATATACAATTTGCTGGTATTATATTGTTCGCTGATTTTTAACGAAGTGTTCTTAAGTTGTTATAGCGATAGAGGAGAAGGAAGGAGAGATTTTGCGATCTATTTATACATCATAATATACTTGCACATTTATTTATTTATTTATTTTATTGCACACGTTGTATAGTATTATTGCTGCGTTGAATTGCCGAGTTAAGTTATAAACGTGATTGAAGCGGAGTTGTGGTGTTAACTTTCTGACGAGCATTTCAAATGACTATCTATCTTTTATAAGAGTATATTTACATTAATTCCATTTTTGAAGGTTTTTAATTCAGGGAGATGAATTATTGAATTATTATGCGCGCATCTGTGTGTCGTCTCGTGTCAGCTTGTCAGTCTGCACAAATATGTTTACTTGTTCGCCTCGTGACCCATTGAGTATTACATCGTAGTCATGAATGTACTTGTATGTTGTTTAGGGGCTAGTCTAAATATTTAGTGGGGTTCTGGCTAATATTGGTGGGAAACAGGGGTGTCCACACAATGTTAATACGACGCAAGTTGCGTCGTTGACAAAATATGGGATAAATTTTGAAAATGTACGGAGTTTTAAAAAAAGAGGGGGGAGTGGACAAATTGCTCATCGTGAGTTACTCGAGGGGGAAATATTCGTGCATTCGTCGTTGTTTTAGGGGGAATGGACGCCCCTGAAGGGTAGGGTTGTCAAAGACCTCTCATAAGCCTGCTCAGAGGCGTTACATCAGAGTCTATTCAAATTTCAAGATCATATTAATTCATTTTAATTTTAATTTAGTTTATTATTAAATTTGAACTCTTTCTGCAATTTAGTCACAAAGATCAATTCGGCCATGGTATTGCTATATAGATTTTCGTTGTTAATAAAAAATAATAATAAATACTATTAATTTTCTAACATTAAAATGTTTAGTGCATTAGAAAAATTAGCTTTGAGATAGTAAAATTGGTTTTTATCCTATTCAACTATTACTTAAACTGTGGACGTTTACCTCTTTGAATGACCTCTGCACTCCACGCTCGTGTGTCGTTTGTAGCGACTGGTCTCAAAAGTCTTCATCATTTATGATCTGATAATTCTTATCATCTCCGGTAATCACTGATTATCACTGATCATCAATGATCATCACCAATTATCACTGATCATCACTGATCATCACTGATCATATCACTGATCATCACTGATCGTCACTGATCATATCACTGATTATCACTGATCATCACTGATCATCACTTATCGTCACTGATCATCACTGATCATCACTCATCATCACTCATCATCACTCATCATCACTCATCATCACTCATCATCACTCATCATCACTCATCATCACTCATCATCACTCAGCATCACTCATCTTCACTCATCATCACAGACCATCAATCACCGATCATCACTGATAATCACTGATATCTATAATCACTAATCATCTCTGATCATACACAGAACATCTGACCTAGATACTTAGTTATCCATCGGTAATTTTCAACTGGCATCCTTTTTACTTATCTGGCATTTTTGGAATTATCAAGGGCGTGCCGTTTAATACTACAGTAAGTTAATTAGGTAGCCATTAATACCATCATAGTAGCGACTATGTGTATATACATGTAGATTATCTTTAGTCACAATAGTTCCTGTTGTGCATATAATACTTACTATTAACTTTTAAAAACTCTTTTACTATTAATAATTAGTAATTATAAATAACTTATAATAACTTAATAATTATATTGCTATTTAGTTTTAATATTGCCATTCAGCCTAGCCTTTGATACTGTATAATAATGAGCAGTTTCATATCTCTAACGTTACTACAAAATTTAAAAATTTAATTTAGCATTTACTGCACGACTTTATATATTCAACTGAAACACTGTAAGACATGGAACAGTGGCGATGTCGGTAAGATATCCCACCGCGGATCAGTATGTACGGGGTTCATATCCTGAGCTCGCCGTCACTGATATCGCTTTCGTGAGATGAACTGACGTTAACATCGGCTTTACAGCTTCTTTACAGATGCCAATTATATACAGATGCGGGTTAACTTTGAATGAATTTTGCATTAACTTATTGCGAGTGCAAATTTGAGCCGATTTGACAGACCTATATAATAAAGTTATATTTTTATATGGTCTCGTAACCTCTGTATTTCTTTATCAATTTTTTTATACAGACTTGAAGATTTACAGAATATTTGCGCATATTTTTATTAATGGCATTTCGAATGGTAGTCTTTTCGCTGTGAGTGCTTGTTTGTATGGAAATTTTGTTACTCAGTGATGTTGTTAAAGATAACTTTTAGTTTACTGTTTAGTTCTTTAGGTTGAGTATGCATCAAGTTGATAAACTTTTGTTTTATTTTAAGCTGCTGTTGTGATTTGATTTATCTGTATTGTTAAGTTTTGCATCTACCTGACCTAATTTTACTTTCATAACTAGGTCACACAAACTTTGTAAAGCAAAGTCAAGTATACTGGTACTAGATAGAGGGAAATTCCCCAATACTGTAAAGAGGAAAATTCCCGATACTAGATAGAGGGAAATTCCTCAACACTAGATAGAGGGAAATTCCCCGATACTAGATAGAGGGAAATTCGCCTCGTTTTCAGTACAATTTACAATTCATGTAATATCTCATAATTGATAAATATGCTTAATAAAACTAGCTTTGGACAGAGACCTATAATTCCTCTCCATACTCTGCTTCTATGAGCTTTAAAATCATAAAGACAACTTCGTGAACCGGCTAAAAAGGCTATGTGTTTGCCTAAACTTAATATAGCCTTAATATAGCCTTAAAATAGCCTTAATATAGCCTTAAAATAGCCTTAATACAGCCATTTTCTTAACAAATATCGTTGTTCAATTCGGTATCGAAAATGAAGTGAATGACATATTTTACAATGATGTGTCCAGCCATATGTATACTGATATGTATATGTACAGATGCCTTGATGTTTAACATGTAGCCTATTGTAGGCCTATATATAGGTCTACATTTAGGCCTTCTTATAGGTCTACAATTGTGCCCACTTTTTCATGTATGTCGATCTACGTGTAAAATTATATATGTAGATGTACATATAGACCCTTCACTTGGAGTTGATAATGGATAGATTTAGTATACAGTATATTCGCCCATATTTATCGATTATGTATTCTGATTTAGTGTGGTTATGTTATTTTCTTAGTTTATTTTTTCTGTAGACTCTTTTTACTGTGTTCTAATATAGTTAGATTTGTTAGATTACTTTTCTAAAAAAAAAATAAAAAAATAAAAAATTGCGGTTTATATTTATACATGTATAACAGAGTATTGCATACGTTATGGTTGTTCTGAAATTTGGAATATTATAAGACTTTTATACATACTTTTTTGTATTATACGTGCCTGTATATTTTATAGAGCTCTCTTGTATACGAGTGAAAGAGAGTTGGCTAACGTTATGCTATTTCAGATTTTTCGCGCTGTTTATTGCATTAAATAATCATATTATTTTTATACGATTTATACACCCGCGTAAATGATATTTTGTATTGATATTTTAGCAACTATAATGTTTTTGATGACATTTATGAACTAGATACGCTATTCGATGTTAACGATGTACGTAAGCATTTTAGAAATGCATACGTGAAGAAATTGTTTCGCTCTATTCGTCTGATACAATTTCGTTTTCTGAGATTGTAATGTTACAGAAGGGAGAGGGGATGGATTCAATAGTGCCCCGGGTGTATTAATAAACATTTCGTTCGAATTTCTTATGCACAATTGCATAAGAAAATCTGAAAACTCCGAAAAAGTTGGGATATTTTCGATTCTTTTAGATTATGTGATTAATAGGCTGAGCTGGACTGTGCTCATGGGAAGGAAGGTGGAGCTATTGTACAATAAGGCGGAACTAATATAAAGTAACGTGGAGCTATTGTACAGTAAGACGGAGCTATTGCAAACTAGGAGGAGTTTGTGTTTTTATCGCAGGAAGCCTTTAAAACGAGAGGTGAAGAATGAATTTTTTAGACGCAACTCTGATAAACACTTAGAAAATATTAATAAAGCGAGGAATGTAAACGCTAAATGTAATATAGCATACCAGTATCAGCTAAGTTCCTTGTTGGGCATAAATGAACATGATTACCATCTAATTATGATGGCGCTACCAGCCGGTAAGGGAAAAATTAAGGAAGATCGAATTGAATTAATTAATTAATTATTTGACTAATTGAATCATGTCGAGGTGTGGTATTCGATCACGTTAATTTGAACGCTGGGAGATTTCTAGAGTAAGAACTTGAACGCTGCTGAGACGTTCTAGAAGGAAGATGCACTTTCGACGGGCCAAAAAGCCGACGGCTAAACTTTCGCTTTGAATTTGCCTAATTTAATTTTTCTAACTCTCGTTAGTTATTTTTTGGTTACTCGTTTTTTACTAGACGACAACTATCAAGCTATTTTGCGCTTGTTACGCTATTAACTTATCGCGTGCTACTGTGTGATATATCAATCGTGTTTAGCCTTATAGTTACTTTTATTTCTTTCGGCGTTTTCTAGTTATTTCGTAGAGGTTTTATTGATATAAACTAATGCGCCAGTATATAATCCTTACCGTGCTAAACTGCAGATATCACAGCTATATCGAACTGTTTATACTGCAAATTATGCTGCATTGAGCATTCTTGAATACGTAATAACATGCAGTTTCGAATAGCTGTTAACTTTCAAAATAGTAGGTTTTTTATAATATTCTATTAGTTTCAATGCACATATTCTATATAATTTATTATTTTAGAAGTAGAGCTTAACGTCGATTCTGTAGGTATGCTATTATGAACAGATCCGGCTGATATAAAAATTCAAGGCTCTCAACTTATAAACCAAGTATGCTGCCCATTTAACCATCCCTAATTAGCCTATAGTAGAAGCAAAAGTGCCGAACATCTAGGCGTGTTTCGATTCCTTAATGGCTATTGTGCCACTGGTATCTGTTTTCCCTTCTCTATGATAATTAACCATTTAATTGCTATCTTAATTTTCTGCTTAATCTAATTTAATGTGATATAACTTGTATAGATTTTTTAAAGGAAATCACCATTCACTGATATTTCTCATCCAGTGAGTCAGTTAGCCTATCATTATCTTTTGTTCATCACCACATTTCATGCGAAATTTAAGTTTAAGCTAGTTAACCTGCTCCCTGTATATTCATAGTTAATGCGGCGATTCTACAGTATATCAGAGCCATTTATCATTTCATACTATACTGAGCGCGATATCACAAAGAAGTGTATTAAAATATAATCGAACCCGAAATATAATTACATTTAAATATGTACACATATCCATTATGCATATTTACTTATCTAGTTCTTCCATTATCAGCACATGACTGTAACCTAACGTGTATTCTAAAGTCGTTGAAGCCTGTAGAATTTGATTATTTAGCCTACTGATACTATAAAATGTATTCTTGTTAGCTACATGAATGTTTGAATCCCATAAAGCAAGTTATCTTGCACTCGATCTTCTGGATTTATATACTATTTGCAATTCAAAATTTCTGTGCATTTCATCTGTTGAAGTTATCCTCGGTTTTGTGTTGAAGATACGTTTATAATGAGTGCAAGCGATTACCAACTAAGCGCTAAGCTGCCTAACGTGCACTTAATTGACTAAAATGTTAGTTAATGGCAATGTCGATATCAAGATTTTTGTGAAAAGAGATGTTTCATTCTAAATTTCAATCTCTTTTATATCGCTCTAGATTTTAAAATCTCACTCTCGAATTTAAAATGTAAATAAAATCTCAAAAGATTTTTAATCGAATTAATATTTGTGAGAGTATATTTATAGACGAGTGAAAGCTTTCACGTATTCTATTGATCTACGTTGTAATACGTTAAAGAAAATCATAGCATTAATATAGTAAAAGATGAACTTTGTGGACTCTCGTTGAAACAGATAACTAAGGATGCCCTTCGGTTATAAGCTATCTGGTCAAGATCTTTTCGTATACAATTCCCCAAATCTTGACTCAGTTTCAGCTTATAACGTTAGCGCATAGGCATTAAAATTTCGCAGTATATGCCGCAGAATGTGTCAAATTCGTGGCAAAGCAAACTTTTCTCGTTAGTTTCTGCTTGGCGAAGTTGGTGCTTGATTTTATTTGTGCAAACTCTGCACATAATATCGCTTGAGAGATTTTTCTACCCCGCATAAAAATGTCTTTATTGGTGCTTCATGGCAATTCGATGAAATGTGTTTTATATTCGTTTTCTGAAAGAAAATAACACAAAAAATATTTCACTTGGCTACTAATATCTGATATTACGTATTGACAGATTGGGTGTTTCGCTATAAATTGATGTTGAAATGAATGTTTACGTACCTGCTTTGTATCTGCTTTCATCTGTTGAAGTTATCCTCGGTTTTGCTTTAGAATAATTGAATGTATGTTTGCGTGATTGTATGTATGTATGGAATATTTATGTGCCATTTAATACGGCATATTTACAGAAGTTCAATCCATTTTTATTTCCTGTTTGGAAGATTTGGCTATGTATTGGTGGATCTAACATGGCGACAATACAAAGCGCTTCAAAATGCATATGCAGAAATAATTATAAATGGTAAATAAAGAGTCAAATAAAGTGTTAAGCGGCCATAGTCTGTGTAGCGGCTAGACATCTACAAATCTATAATTTGAGCAACCGATTGCTCTATGACTTAGATGCTATTTCAGAACACTGGCCACGAATCCATTGTGTATAGTAAAAGCTATCTAAAATTGATTAATTTTAATATTAGTTTCATACTTGACAAACTTACCTACTTGCTGAAATACGTGCAACTGACATATATAGGCATACTGACATATATGCATGCATATTTAAATTCGTTCATACTGACATACATACTGACTTGTATATGGAATACAAACATACTGGGGTACATGCTTGCACACATACAGTGTACAAGAATGCTGACATACATACTAACGTATGGGGACTATATAGTCCCCATACGTTACTTTATGTTGGTATTTTCATATTCGTTGTAAACTTTTAGTCTCATGCTTGATTCAGCCAAAGAGTTGTCTAGATCATGATTTAAACAAAGATTCCTTAACATACATAGCCTATGGTTAAAATCACGAAAACCAATCAATAGCCGAAGCTGCAATATATACGTGTACACTAGAAGTATACTAGTATATACTAGAAGTATATTAGTATATACTAGAAGTATATTAGTATATACTAGAAGTATACTAGTATGTACTAGAAGTATACTGGTATATACTAGAAGTATACTAGTATATACTAGAAGTATACTAGAAGTATACTAGTATATACTAGAAGTATACTAGAAGTATACTAGTATATACTAGAAGTATACTAGTATGTACTAGAAGTATACTAGTATATACTAGAAGTATACTGGTATATACTAGAAGTATACTAGTATATACTAGAAGTAAACTAGTATATACTAAAAGTATACTGGTATATACTAGAAGTATACTAGTATATACTAGAAGTATACTAGAAGCATACTAGAAGTATACTAGAAGTATACTAGTATATACTAGAAGTATACTAGAAGTATACTAGAAGTATACTAGTATATACTAGAAGTATACTAGTATGTACTAGAAGTATACTAGTATATACTAGAAGTACTGTAGTATATACTACAAGTATGCTAGTATGCACTATAAATATGTTATCTGATATGTAATTTGATATCATTTGATGTGATGTTATGTGATGTGATATGATATAGTTTGCTGCGATATGATGTCATGTGACATAGTATGATAATATTGGTATGTAATCTGTTACGATGTTATGTAATGCGATATTTTAAATTGTGATAAGATGCGATGTAGTGCCGATATGATGTACTATGTGAGATATGATGCAATGTTATGTGAAATGTTAATTCTTATTGTTACTCTGCTGCACACATATATATACACAATAACGGGTTTATGTGTTGTGACGCTGCGTCTCTTCATTATTGCACTTTAGTTGTTCCTAACATTAAAGAATTAACATTAATAGTAAGAAAGGTTTAGCGTCCGTTTCCTCATCCAAGGTTGATGTCAGGGATGTCCCCACAGCACTTATCATTACGGATCAATTCACCCAGACCAATCTGCAGATTAAGGAATGAATGAATTAGCACTGAATGTTAATATTATTATTATTATTAATATTAATAATAAAGGTTTCCTCATAAAATGATGATATCAGGGACGTCCCCACAGCTCACATCACTACAGATCAATTAACACAGACCAATCTGCCATAGATGTGTGATGAGAAGTATGGTTCTAAAACAAAAGCCGGTCTGGTAAAAAAGACGCGAGTTAAGACTAAATAATGCGAACTGTTAGGCCTATCTGTTTATCTGTCACATAATATTATGTTAATGCTTAACCATCGGTTTATCTATTAACCGGTTTATCTATCTACCAGAAAGATCATAAATTTATCTCCGAACTCTTTAACCCGAACGAGGGAACCATCGATGAACCTAAGAATCCTGATCGTATCTTAACAGCCATTTCTTAAACCAAAAACTGGTATAGCTAATGTTAACGTCAGTTTCCTCACAAATTTAAATTCAACTAAAAAAATGTGAAGAAATTTAATAATAATGGTAACATATTTTTCACTTAGCCTTCACTTAATGCTTACAGTAAATTACTCTAAATTTAAATATATTTCTTAGACCATCCATTTCAAGGTAGACTAGAAAAGCTGGTAAAGCTAAGGTTAACGTCAGTTTCCTCACTCGAAAGCGATGTCAGTGACGGGTGAGCCCAGAATTTTAACCCCGCACATACTGATCAGCTGTCGAGTATCTTACCGACCTCGCCACTGGCTCCAGACAGAGTACGATAAAGCGGAGTTTGGCAGCATATTAAACAGAATTAAACGAATTTATTATCAGTGATTCGTAACATCCTGATGTCTGCGACTAGCTGATAAGCCAATCAGTCCAGTGAATAATCTAAGCTGAATAATCGTCTAAATTAATTAAATTTTGATAATTAATGCCGATAACAGTTTGTACTGTTCAGATTCCTGATGTATCAGTTAGGTGATCGAATGGATAGCAAGCTTGTCTGAGAGGCCGGTAGTCATAGGTTCTAATCCAGCCGGATCGTCCCTTACACAGCATCCCTTGTGAAAGGAAACAGACGTTAAATGTAGCGTTAAAAGAAGTTAAAGCTAAGTTTAATGTCAGTTTCCTGCTCGATAACGTGTTAGTAAGTGACGGCACTGGATTTGAACCCTGCATCTATTATAGCTTTATAATGTTCACATATGATGAAATATGTTCCCGTGTTGTGTTCGGGGCAATTGAAGATTATACCAACCTAAACTGCACGTGTAATAAGAGACGACTGAGCAAGAACTGAAGAAGACCATGAGAACCACATCAAACGCCATATTATTCCAAATCTGTGGGCTACATTATGGCATGGCATATTATGGCATAAAGCATAGCTTTTTACGATGTGATGGAGAATGAAGTAATAAAAAAGCATGCAGCATGTTAGCAATAATATGCACCATGGACCTGCCACTTGGCAGAACTCTAGAAAGAGAGAAATATGATGAAACGGACGCTAAATCATAGACTATATCGTTAACGAAGCACCATTTAATCAAATATATTCGAATTCTGCAATGATAAGATTCAAACTGTAGGCCTACCCTTAAAAACTTACAAACTTCATTAACCTTCTAGATAAGGTTCAGAAATAGTAATAATAAAAACCCGATGACCAAATTAACAATTCATCACATGACAATCATCATCATCATCATCATCATCATCATTAGCATCATCGTCATCATCTTCCCTTAAATGTCAGTTTAAATAAGGTCGTGATTAGAAATTTTTTAGCAATTTCTGGGACCTAAATACTCCTAACCCGAATGCCCTTTCCGACGTAGGTTTGAACCTTATTGAATTGTAGTCTTTTACTGCAGTCAAAAATTAAAAATTAGTAAAGTTAGATAAAAGCATGTTGTCATACTATATCAAACTATGCTTTGTAACCGGAAGTCAATTATTCAACTGCATTAGTTAGATCACGAATCAACTACCAACAAAGTTACTCGATTAGCCTGATAAAGATAATGTTGCCTAATTTGTGCCGTCTCTGTATTTTATTGAAATGCTACTGAATTTACTCTAATCTATTACGGGGCATGAGAAAAAACTAATACCTCGAGTTAAGGCTTTCTTCCAGTTTCTAGTGCTCTGCTATGTGGCAGGTTCAATTCACATATTTCTGCTTAAATTATAAATATGTAACTATCAGAACACTCAGAGAGAACCGTTTACAAACATACTAATTCCATCATAAACGATAATCCATTATCCAGCATTAATGTAGCCTCGAAACTGGAAAATGGACTTTGACGTGAAATTAAATAGTAATAATAATAATAACAATAATAATAGCAAACCGGCGATAAGCGAGAGACATCTTTTCTTTGGCCCAGGCTTTCCATGACTTTGCATTTCCATGACTTTGCAGAGATTTAATGCAGTCTGCTTCAACAATTCTTTTAAGCCGATTGATGCCCTCGAGTAGCCGGGCGGCGACTCAGCACGTATTGCTCGAATCGTTTTTATAAAACCCCAGGTTCTTTACACCGGGATAAAAAATAAAGAATAATAATAATAATAATAATAATATTAATAATATAAATTAAACTTTTATTTTGATAACATGCACTTCACGTTAAATGCTGCCAAATAACTGATTCCTGGAGAACTGTAGGTTTGACTGACCTGAAATCAAAACAAAAAGCAACAGTTTAATTGTCAAATAGTGAGACCCGACCCGGTATAAAAATATAAAAATAATAATAAGAATAATCATGACAACTGCTGTGATTCGAAGATTTATTGCTTTATAGTGATGTGTGAATAAATAAATAATAATATAAATAATAATGATAATAATAATAATAATAGTGCTCCCTTTCTGCCGATAGTTCCATTGACGTTGCGTTGTCAGTTTGGTCCAAAAGCCTCACCTCCAGTGCTCCACCTTCTACCTCAGTCAGTAGCCAGAAATCATGGGACCGTCCTATAGTGGATCGGATTTATAACAGTCTGTTAGAATCCCAGTCCAATGCAGTAGACAGAGCACGACTCCTAGCTGTATCAACTAAAAGAAGCAGCGACTGGCTTCACGCTCTCCCTGTTGCTTCTTGTGGGCTATTTTTAGACAATGAGGCGATTCGAGTAGCTGTTAGTTTCCGTTTAGGGGCGAAAACTTGCGAGCCTCACATGTGCCCCTGCGGTCATGAAGTCGACGCTTTAGGTCTCCACGGCCTCTCCTGCAAACGAAGCTCAGGTAGAATGTCTCGCCATCACAATTTAAATGACATAATATGGCGAGCACTTTCGAGAGCAGGCATCCCTTCCTCTAAGGAACCAAGTGGGTTGTCCAGATCAGACGGCAAGCGTCCGGACGGCATGACTTTAGTGCCCTGGTGCAACGGTAAATGTGCCGTATGGGACGTCACGGTCATTGACACTATGGCAAACTCCTACCTGAATACGACTTCAGTCACAGCCGGTGGAGCTGCTGTTCATGCCGCCTCTAGGAAGTTGGATAAATACCGTGATCTGTCCTTAGGATATGAAGTTGTTCCGGTGGCTATTGAAACCATGGGCCCGATGAATCCCGAAGGAGTTGACTTTATTAATGGCATAGGCAGACTTATTGCAGAGCAAACCGGCGATAAGCGAGAGACTTCTTTTCTTTGGCAAAGGCTTTCCATGACTTTGCAAAGATTTAATGCAGTCTGCTTCAACAATTCTTTTAAGCCGATTGATGACCTCGAGTAGCCGGGCGGCGATTCAGCACGTATTGCTCGAATCGTTTTTATCAAACCCCAGGTTCTTTACACCGGGGAAAAAAAATAAAAAAATAAAAAAAAATAAAAAAAAAAATAATAATAATATAATAATAAAATAATTAATGATAATAATAACAGAGAAGTTATAAAGTCCATTAACTCTTCTATGGATGATGTCAGGGACGTCCCTGCGTCACATTTCATTACATTTCGGTTGCCTCAGAAGCATCATTGAAGAGAATAAAGAGATTCGAAGAGGAATATCAATCAATCAATCAATAAGAATTTAACGTCCGATTCCTCGCCATAGGGCAATGTCAGGAACATCAATACAAATATGGATACAAGTATTATTTTTACGGGGGGGGGGGGGTTGATCAGCCCCTCTACATCATCTTGCGCAATCTGTCTGCTGATGTCGTGATATTAATATATAAATAGAGGTATGGACATTGCAGCACAAGCTAGAACTGTGTAGTAGATGATTCTAAAATACTGTAAAATATTCCTACAAAGTTATAGGCCGTGAAGTTAAAATATTTATAAGAAGTCAGTGAGATTAAAAGTAACCTAGGCGTAAATGTTTACTGAATATTTACTGAATATTTACTGAATATTTACTGAATATTTACTGAATATTTACTGAATATTTACTGAATATTTACTGAATATTTACTGAATATTTAATGAATATTTAATGAATATTTAATGAATATTTAATGAATATTTAATGAATATTTAATGAATATTTAATGAATATTTAATGAATATTTAATGAATATTTAATGAATATTTAATGAATATTTAATGAATATTTAATGAATATTTAATGAATATTTAATGAATATTTAACGAATATTTAATGAATATTTAATGAATATTTAATGAATATTTAATGAATATTTAACACTTGCTGACACTTTTATTATAAGTTATTTTTACTTTAAATTTATATAACTATGTTTAAAATATTTACCTTCTTTTATGGGCAGTAATTAATGTGTATGGTTGCAATAGGTTGTACGGTATTCTCTAGCATGGAAAACAATTAGTAAACGTATTTATTATTCTTAGTAGCTACTTCTGACTACCTCACAGAGTTTAGGATCTTTTATGGTAACCCTCTTCCTGATTATTTGTTTAGTTTCTAGTTAAGTGTGCTATAGTTTTTGTTTATTATGACTTGGAAAACAAATATAAAGGTTGAATGAATAAATATTTAAAAAGTTGCTAGGATTGGTCCTATGGAATGAACTCAGTGGTCCCTGCAATCCTATGTAGACGTCCTGAAATACTTCGATGAAGACTTTTGTGCCTCGAGTGCCATTACGCTCTTCTTTCTCTGCTTTCTGCCAAGTGGCGAGTTTAAAGTGGACATTAAACTCTCATGCTGCTATCGCGCTTCCATAAAGAGCACCCATTGATTAACGAGTTAATACGTCAAATGAATGTCTCAATAGCGCAATGGTTAGAGGTGAAGATAACGTCATAAAGTTTTAAATGGCAGACCCTGAGGTGAATTGAACCCTCGTGGGTTCGAATCCCAGCCGCTCTGAACTGAGAGTAAAATCTCGGACATTCACTGGACTGGCTACACGGAAAATGGACAAAATCGCCTAACGGATTTAACATGTGGTATTAAAAGTGATAAATATCAACGTAGTTGATCATTTCACTATAATGTGTGTTATTATTAAATGGCTATGCCTTGGGAACATTGTAATGTAGTCTGTAGGTTGGGAATAATGCCTTGGACAATTGAACTCTTCCTGTAAAGTAGTCTCGAAGACCGAGTTCAGCCATGACACTGCTATATAAGTTTTCGCTGTTAATAATAATAATAATAATGTGGCTTCGGAGGTGATATTCTGTTACCTTCCTCAGTTCTTGCTCTGTCGCCTTTTACTACACGTACAGTTTAAGGTCGGTCAATACAGAATCCCGTGTATAAAAGTGTCCAGGGCACAACACGATTACCTAGTTTACTAATATTTAAATGTTCAATAAGATGCTATATTGCGCCATAAAAGATTTTAGGCTTATTTGTCCTATTTACTACGGAACTGACATCATCCTTGAGGAAACGGACGTTAAATCTTTATTATTATTATTATTATTATTTATAGATTTCCATAAAGTAAACACTCTAATGTAAAACAAGACGTTAGCTTTTGCATTACATAATATTTTAAATTGTCTAATTAAGAGCTAACATACCAACAAAAGCTGTTGATGTTCAATATTTTTTCTAATCTCAGCAAATATTATATAATATTAATAACTCTGACATATTAATGACGCTGACATTATGACATTGATTCCTCGTATCCATAGCAACCTCTATGTGTATGTATCCATAGCAACCTATATGTGTATGTATCCATAGCAACCTCTATGTGTATGTATCCATAGCAACCTCTATGTGTATGTATCCATAGCAACCCTTATGCGTAGGTAGCCATAGCAACTTCTATGTTATGAGTTGGCAAAAGGTCGGTAAATGTCTTTCGGTTTACATGAAGTACATGCGAGTTGATCAACCTTCATGACAGCGACATTAATGCTCATGACAGCGACATTAATGCTCTAGCATACAGTACATTTAAATCATTCAATAGTCAATTTCAAACCATATTTGGCTCCCATATAGAACATTATTGTGCCGATAGGGCCGTTAAAAAACTAGGCAACACTGCTTTATGTGCACAGTTTCAATTCAATTCTTTCTCCCTCCCCCCATGTTATATGTCTTAGCACATAAACCTCCTTTGACTTAATTCCCTGACTTTGGACTGGTTGTCGTACTTTTTGCCAACCAGTTTGGACTTTTTTGTTTTTTGCTCATCGGTTTAGATTTGGCTTAATAGCGTTCTTTGTTGTCATTGACAAACAATACCCCTCAACTTGGTTTTAGTTTTGATTCTTGACGGGAAATTGGTAAGTGTCAAAAATTGGTCACAAGCCAAATGAAAATGTCTCTCTAATTTTATTTTGTAGCTACTAACCCAAAAACATTGTAAGATTTACCATAAAGAAGACGTTAACTGCAACTTAAATAAAATTCTACTTGCACTTAATCCACCCTACTTGACTGACATAATTTTGAAACGTTTTTTAAAATAAATTTTGATAAGGTTGAGATGGCTACTACTTCCTATATTTCTCTGACAATCCTCATCCTAGTCATCCTGACGATGCAGTCTGTTGACTCTCAGTCAACAGTAGATAACAGAGTCCACCAGTGTCTAACAACCACTCAGTCCGAGTGTTGTCAGGTGAACGTCCAGCTCCTTCAGAGCATCAGGCGGGACTTCAATTCCGTCACTCGCCTCTCCAGCGGAAAGGACTCCGATGGAAGGGACACCGAAGAGATGATGGAATTGATCAAGGATCTTCGTGGTAGAATGCAAAGTCTTACTCTGAACGGTTCACGGGCGGTCGAAAACTGCGATGAAACTGTTGCCAAGAGAACATACGAGCTTCTGAACAATTTTATGTCGTATGAAAGTGAAGGGAAGCCCAGTTTCCCGACTATTGTCTCAAAAGTTTCTGGCATTGAATTCAATTTAGAGAGCTTGCTTCAAATGGAGGAAAGAATATCGACTAAAATGAACGGAAGTATTAACCGAAACGGGAACTTCATCGTCAACGTTTTTCAAGATTTGATGGCAAGATATACACGGAACATTACATCATTCTTAACTCTGGATACAGGAAGTTCAATGGACGAAGTCGTCGATACTACGAGAGCGTTCTTCAGAACAACTTACGAAAGAATATCACAACAAGAAGAAATGTTGACCAACGTCAGCAGAGGTTTGTCCGAGCTTGCTTTAAAATCTGATGAATTAAGTCAGTTGAATGTCAGATCTTTCTCCTGGCTGCATGAAATATTAAAAAATAGATCTGAACAAATTCAAACAACTCTCACAAGAACCAACGAGCTTCTGTCCACTACCCTGCAATCTACATCTACAACAATGGGGCGGATGCTGCAGCAAATCATCAATCAAACAATGCCAACTTCTAATATCACAACCATGCAGACCGTCATATTATCAAAGCTAGAGGACGGGCAACAGAAAACGGGTCGTACGTTTGATGACTTTAAGAACAAATTGGAAGAGCTGAAGAATGAAGTTACCAGGCCCATAATTCAAAAATCCGCTGAAATAAGGCAGCTGCTTGAGAGATTTCAGCAGCAGCAGAATTCCACATCACACCAGCAGTTTGACAGCCTATCAACATCATTGCAGCAGCTGAGAGACCTGCAGCAAGCAGAGCAGAGGCGACAAGAGCTGCAGGTAATTGTTAAGATCTGATAACTGAGTCTAAGTAGAATCTGACAAGCTTAGTGAATTAAATAGTTCAGAGATTACCTATCAATCAAACAATTACTCAGGCAATAGAGATATAGATTGACTGATTGGTTAATTTATTCAATGATAGATTGATTCATATATTGATAAATGATTTATTAATTTAATTGTTCATTATTTTTTACATTTTTGCTAAATTATTGGTTGATTGATTTTTATTGATTGATTGCTTGACTGCTTGATTTATTGATTGATTGGTTAATTGATTGGTAGATTGACTGATTGATTGATTGAGTGATGGATTGATTTATTGATTGTTTGACTGCCTAACTGCCTGACTGACTGACTGGCTGGCTGACTGACTGACTGACTGATTGACCGGCTGGCTGACTGACTGACTGACTGATGTATTGCAGCAGCTGCAGCGCTATGATAATCTGACCAGGCAGCTGAATGAGCTGCAGGCAGCTCAGAGGACACAGCAGGCACAGCAGCAGCAGATAAAGCAGCAGCTAGATCAGCTGCGACAGGAGCAGCAGCAGCAGCAGAATGTATCTAACAGGCAGCTAGCTGAAGAACTGCTGACCAATCAGAGATCAATGAATCAACTTCTGCAAGAAATCAAACTTGAACAACAACAACAGCATCTAAAAAGTCGCTTACCAGGTAAGGCCTTCCCGTAATTATAATTTACCAAGTTGAATTGTTGCATGGAACTCATGAGAGACAAATCACTCTCCTAGCTCACTAGCTGATCCATGATATCTAACTCCACCATATATTTCTATCTTTCGCTTTTTCCTTCATATCAACATACTATATAAGTTATAAATTCATCTAACATCCCAAGTCTAAGTCCCTTCCTCTAACCTTTTTTCCACCCTTTCCTTTAATTGCCTGTTTTAGTAAACAAATCCTTCTTAGAATATTACACAGCGAGTACTTCTTTCTATTTCTTATGACAGTTATCAATTGCCACCCAATGGCAACGTGTCAGCCCAATTTAGAACTCCTTTTGTTGTTGTTGATGATGATGATGATGATGATGTAGATGATGATGATGATGATGATGATGATGATGAAGACGACGACGATTATGATGATGGCGATGACGATGACGATGATGATGATGATGATGATTGATGATGATGATGACGACGACGATTATGATGATGGCGATGACGATGACGATGATGATGATGATTGATGATGATGATGACGACGACGATTATGATGATGGCGATGACGATGACGATGATGATGATGATTGATGATGATGATGACGACGACGATTATGATGATGGCGATGACGATGACGATGATGATGATGATTAATGACATCAGTAGCTATTTAAAACACTGTTGACAGTTGACTGCCTGGAGGCGAAGGCTCAGGGACAGAAGAGCGGTGTAGTGACAGTGAGCAATGGTATCAACAGCACGAGACAAGTCTACTGTGATATGGACACTGCTGGGGGAGGCTGGACGGTTTGTTATCTCTCTCTTTCTCTCTCTCTCTCTCTCTCTCTCTCTCTCTCTTTAACTTCCCTATCTCTCTGTCCTTGTCACGTTCTTTCACTCTCTCTGTCTCTGTCTCGGTCTCTCTGTCTCTGTCTATAAGTCTCTCTCTCTCTCTCTCTCTCTCTCTCTCTCTCTGCGGAATAAGGTGGTCAAATACTGTAAGATCAAGCGCCTCGCTAGCGCAAAGCTAAGATCGGAATAGCCTTTGATATTAACATGCATCGCCATTATCGTTCTCTCTCTCTCTCTCTCTCTCTCTCTCTCTCTCTCTCTCTCTCTCTCTCTTAGTATCCTGACATACTTAAAACGTAAAGGGCTCAAGCCAGTGTAGCATCACTTTTTTCAATCTGACCAAAAACTTTAAAAAAACAGCAAATAAGCTTATACCATCATATACCACGCGCGTTTGTCAAATGTGTAATAGAATTTTTTCAAATTCAGCCTGTTTCATTATCTCTTTCCTCTCTCTTTCTCTCTCTCTCTCTCTCTCTCCTTTCTGTCTCTCCCTCACTCTCTCTCTCCCTATCACACTTTCCTCGTGTGTTCTGTTAAGTGGCAGTTCCGAGGTATACATGTATATGCTCAACTACAAGCTATACGAAATCTTCATTGACTCTCAGAACGCTTCTCTGATCAAAAAGTTATCTCATCATGGAAGCTCAGCCATTTCTAGTAACTAATCTTTGGTTGATTGAAAAATTTGGCTTCTGTAAAATGTGGCTTCTGCAAAATGTGGCTTAATGTAGAATATGGCTTCTGTGAAATGTGACTTAATGTAGAATGTGGCTTCTGTGAAATGTGGCTTATGTAGAATGTGGCTTATGTAGAATGTGGCTTCTGTAAAATGTGGCTACTGTAAAATGTGGCTTCTGTAAAATGTGGCTTAATGTAGAATGTGGCTTCTGCAAAATGTGGCTTATGTAGAATGTGGCTTCTGTAAAATGTGACTTAATGTAGAATGTGGCTTCTGTAAAATGTGGCTTCTGTAAAATGTGGCTTCTGCAAAATGTGGCTTCTGCAAAATGTGGCTTCTGTGAAATGTGGCTTAATGTAGAATGTGGCTTCTGCAAAATGTAGCTTCTGTGAAATGTGGCTTAATGTAGAATGTGGCTTCTGCAAAATGTGGCTTATGTAGAATGTGGCTTCTGTAAAATGTGGCTTTGCAAAATGTAGCTTCTGTGAAATGTGGCTTATGTAGAATGTGGCTTCTGTAAAATGTGGCTTATGTAGAATATGGCTTCTGTAAAATGTGGCACAAGTAGAATGTGGCTTCTGTAAAATGTGGTTTATTTAGAATGTGGTTTCTTTAAAATGAGGTTTATTTAGAATGTGGTTTCTGTAATATGTGGCTTGTGTAGAATACGGCTTCTGTAACGGATTGTGCCTTTGTTTCTGTTTTGATCTCTCAAGCAGCTTTAGTAGTTTTAACGCAGATTGCAGTCACCAGGGCGCAGCTTGCTCGATCTTGTGAACTTCGTTATTTTATAACGGTGTATGAAAGCGAAGTCAAGGATTATTAATTTAGTCTATTTAGCTGCAGTGTCGGATTTAGTTCCAAAAATCTTTTTCCTGCGCTTGCCAAGTGCGAAATCAAAGAAATTTAAAAACGTCAGTCTCTCTCATTATCTCCCCCTCACTTCTCTTTGTCTCTCTCTCTCTCTCTCTCTCCGTCTGTCTATCTCTCTTCTGTTAGAAAGTCTTCGTTACGTTGTGAGTGATATTCCAGCATTAGTGTCGCCACTGGGAGAGCAGGTAGCCCTAAGGACCACTCTTATAAAAATCTAAATCCGATGTGCTTTTTGACAGTATATGGGGCAAGGCGCCTCTCAAAGATTTCAATTGACCAAATATTTGAGTCGTTTTACCACAGTGATCTCTTGAAGACTTAGTAGTTCGCACCACTATATTTTAATTTAGCAAATTACTTATTTAAGATTTTAAATATTTCCCTAGGCTGTTTCTGATTTCTAAACTTATGATTACTATTTTTCGGAATCAAATAATCGATCAAGGAGTTGCCCTTCTCAGTCAACACATCGTCTGTTTCTTCCTCCCCAGAGAAATCAACCTCGTCTCACCCGCTGATAACTTCAGATCTTGTCACTTGGAGTCAAAATCGACTCAGTTCCACATATCCAGTCCTATCTGGCGGGGATGACCTTCCCTGGCAGTTTGGTGGAACAGCTACGGTTGATCAGGAGTTGGGAACCCTTGGGGAGGAACTGGAAAATGATCAGTATGCTAGAGACATTGATCACTCCACCACGCATAAATCTTCCACCATGATCACCAAGGACTCCAGCAGAGGATACAATAAGTCAGGCGGACAGGATCTCACGTACAGCTGTAACTCTAACAATCCCTGCGTCCGAGACAACATCAAGAACCGCAGGTTCTACTTCCCTCACTCCAATCCCAACAAGTTCATTCAATGCAGTGAGTGGGGCGGGTGTTATGAGAAGTCCTGCCCGTCGAGGCTTGTGTGGGACGATGTGGCAAAGACTTGTAATTATCCCTAAACGATAGCCTACAGGCAACTCTTTATAATAGGAAAATCTGATCCCAAAACGATAGCCTCTTCAGGCAACTCTTTATATCGCCTGCAGGCAACTCTTTATAACAGAATACCTATGCGATAGCTTAGAGGCCACACTTTACAACAGAATACCTAAATATTAGCCTGCAAGCAACTCTTTATAACAGGATAATCTAGTACCTAAACGATACCCTACAATCAACCCTTTATAACAAGATAATCTGATATCTAGATGATACCCTATAGGTAACTCTAGATTATATAATAATGACAAAACAAGATTATATAGTAATGACTCATTTATTTATTGAAAAATTACACACAAATAGCGTTAGGCAGGCAGGTGAAACTAGAAAAGGTCTAGGATGGGATGAAGAAAGTGATTCATCTTGCCTAGCAACGTTGCTTTTTAGAAGAGCTCAAGCGATTATTATCTATTAATTAGAATATTAATCATGGGGTCATAAGATTACTAATCCGCTTTTCACGACGTGAACAGTAAATCGTATATGTAATAATTCATAAAGTTAGCCTATTTTAACTTGACCTTACTCAATTTAGAATTATTGCCGAATGAATCTTGTTTCATTTTCATTGAAATGGATTACTAATCCTTTGATGTACAATGAAAAAGTTACTGCTTATATACAGGTGTTTGCTCAGTCTTTGTGATGCAACGTGTTAATACATTGAAACGCCTAAATAGAAGAATATGTACTACAAAATAGAATCTAAAGAAAATTTATTTTCAGTGATTCGAATAAACATGAATTCACTTTAACCATCTCTTATCATCACTTTCACTTTTGACATCATAAATGCGTGTCATTCAAAATATTGATGATGTTGTAAAGTCTGGCTAAAATAATTATTTTAACAATAACCTGACTATCTTGGTTTGAACTAAACATTTTTCGGCAGGGTTTCATAACTTTAGTAGGTTAATGAAATACTTTATTTGGGAGCAATTTTGGTGTCTTCTAAAAGCTTCAAAATCAATATTCAGAATCGTAAACATAAATTTTTTAGGGCACT